>RPOG01002149.1:0-105690 GCA_008086565.1 Thalassoma bifasciatum | reverse complement strand
CATCATACACTCAGCGCCTCTGTGTGTGTGTGTGTGTGTGTGTGTGTGTGTGTGTGTGTGTTCCTCTGAGCTGTCTACAGTTAGAGAGGAGAAAAACTGACAGAGAGCTTACAGTTCTGACCTAAATAAAAAAGCCTGTTGGTTCAGTTTTCAGGGTTGTAATATTTTAGGGACTACCCATACACAATAATACTTTGATGATATCTAATTACTTTATTAAGTTGAATGTGCAAAAAAAATCATTCACTAAAGAATTATAGTTCCTATATATCTTAAATATTTCCCTCTGTTTGCTCTGTGTTTGGTTTCCGCCAGCTCCTGAGCTAAATATCTGTGTCATCTGCTGGTTAATGTTTTATATCCTTATGTAGAGTTTAGAGAACTGTTAGTCCATGGGTTTTACTTAAGTTCAAGTGACTGTGAGGAGGATCAGTACAAAGTGGATTGCAGCGACTTCCTTCTGCTGGGGGACTTGCGCAAACTGTCATGATGTAGCTGTTTTGAAAGTGAAAGTGAAAGTAGATTGCATTGCCTTTTTAACTCGATTCCTCTTTGTTCAAGACAACGTTTTATCAATTAAAACACATCAAGGTTATGCATTCATTAACAGTTATGTAACTCTTTTGTTTGAAACATGACAGCAAACTTTGTAAGTTTGTACCGTAGTACAGTAGCCCGCTACATTTACAATATGTATCCATAACATGCAACATTACTGAATCCTTGTTGTGTTCTACCATTGCTCATCTACCAAGCAGAGCAAACATAATCTGGCTCTTCATTTTATTGACAGACTCTCAGGTTTGAACAGATCACGACTGAAAAACACAGATCTCTCTCCTCACTGCTTAACTTGGTCAGTCAGTGTAGTGTTGTCATAGAGACTTTGGTGTGCCGTAAATCAATCCAGTCTAATCTGACCTGTCCGGTCCCAATCAGGACGCTAGGAATAAGTATTCAAAAAACAACCTATCTTGGTACTGCTAACCTCATTTTAAATTGGGGGAAATGGTCAGGCAGATATCAGACTTTTTCAAGATCACTTAGAAAGTCCTCAATGTCCCTTTAACACCTCATTTTGCAGTTCACCCACTCTCTCACATTATGTTAATAGTTTTAGGATGAGTTTCAGCAGTGTCCATGAATCTATCAGCATGTCCCTCATATCCAGAGTTGGTAACAGGCTGCTCATGTTTCCCTAACTATTACAGCAACTGAGAGATTTTGAGGAGTTTCCCCTGCGAGACAGAAAATATAATCCCCCCAGCGTGCTCTGGGTTTTCTGTAAAGGGCACGGATTAGATGTGGCCAGAAAAGCCCCAAAGAGATCCATTGAGGAGGAATCCTTACTATTTGCCCAAATTAAAACCAACATCTGCTCATGGTGTTTTTATTTCAAGGATCTCCTAGTGATGACTCTGCCTTCTCTTTTGTACCAAGTTTTACCGATTGCAAACACTAAGCATAAAGACCATTTTTAAACTGACTTCATGGTCACTGCTATATGAAGACAAAAGAGTGAAGGACTAGTGGACACAAGCCTTTTCACTACACTCAGGAGACAAAAAAAAAAAGCTTCAAGGTTTTTTAGTGAATATCTTCAAAACTAGTTGCAGTTATTAAATGGCAGATTGCACCTTAAGTTTTTGCAAAGAAAAATTCTGGATTTGAGAACGACTTCATCATAACTCTTTTTGTAATGTGACTCTGCAACAGCACAGAGTCAGATGTTAGCTGAGCCTTAAGAAAAGAATAAACACACTCAGGTGAGAGAGTGTACATGTCAGCCTGAGGCCTTAATGAAGCTCATTTAACACCAGAGTCACTGTCCTAAGGGTTTTTGGAATCTTATTAAAGTAACAGACATAGGAAGTGAGTAATCTCTGGATTATAGAGTGGACACAGAGGGTATTTTAATTAAGAGGGAAACTTTCACAGCCGAGAGAAAGAAGAGGAGAGTTTGAAAGAGACTAAAGAGATGTTTCCTTAAAGAACATTAATCATAAAACCGTTTCGTCTCCTTGACCTCATCGTGTTTGAAGTCCAAATCTGAGGGAAACGCTGTCAGGTCAGAGAAAAATCGCTGAATTATTAAAGCAGTCAGAGCAGCAGGCATTAAAGGATAGGGGAGGATTACAGTATAGGATTCCAATTAGAGAATACTGATGGTGTTTAAGTCCATCAAAAACCATCAACCTATGATGTAGAAAAAGAGCTACAAATCAAGCTGTAGTTTCAGGGAGATAGTGTTCAGAAATATCCATCCATTACCCAAACTATGTTTTCCTTCTGAGGTTGTGTGGACATTAGGGGCCAGCCCATCTCAGGGCAAACATGTAGAGGAAAACAACAAATTGATATTTTAACCAGTCAACCTGATGAGCTTTTTTATGACTGTGGAGAATCCAGGCACATGGAGAACATGCAAACTCCACATGGCACCTGCTGGGGGATCAAACCAGGGACCTTCTTGGGCTGTCGTCTCATTTAATATTTGAAAATGAGGCAACAGCACAAAAAAATGCACTACAGTGCAGCCATTTTACCTTAATAATTAGCAGTGGGGTGACCAAATGTCCTCTTTTGCCTGGATGTGTTATCCTTTTTGGTGCTTAAATTATGTCCGGGTGGATTTTTAAAAAATTACCCAAAATGTCGGGGTTTGCACCGACTGCTTGCACTGCTCTCTTGGATAGAAAATACTGAAAGTGGAAATGCATCCTAACAGACTACTGCAGATATACAGAGGTATACCTTCTTTTCATCATGATCGTGACCAGTGTTGAGGATGTTTTCTGGCCCATACTACGTCAAATTTTGAGATAAAAAGTAAAAAGAATGTAAACAAAAAGTCAAAAATATGCATGAAAAAGTCAAAAATTTTGAGATAAATAGTCATGGTAATGAGATTTTTAAAAAATCAAAAGTTTGCAATGAAAAACCCAAATTTTGTGCTAGAAATTCAGAGTTATGAGAGAATTTCAGATAATGAAGGCAACATTTTGAAACAAAAGTTGACAATTTGAGCTAAAAGTCTAAATGTTGTGATAAAAAAGTCAATATTTGAGATAATTAAGCTAAAACTTATAGCATTTTTCTGCCATTGAAAAAATGAAATGATTTTAAAGCAACATCTTGTTATGTAAATAAGGTCTGTCATACCATGCATCACGAAAGCAATCATTAAATATATGTGAATATGTTGAAAACATCTTCACTAAAAAAGAGAAACAAAAAAAATTTGGAAAAAATTGTACTCCTTGAACTTTATAAGCAGTCATAAAAGATGGTTCAGAGTATATTTAAAGCCAACACAAGGGTCTAAACAGAGACAAAACAAAGCATTAGAAAGATGGATTAACTGATGTGATTTTGAACCAAAAAAAGAAAAACAAGTTCACAAATTTTGCTCCAGATGAGGGTAGATTGAGAAATGTTGCAGTACTTTCTGTGAACAAGCGATGCCCCTTTCGCAGAGGGAAGTGCCGAGAAACAATTTGTCATTTTGTTCATTCATCCTCTGGAGAGCATGAGTCTGAACAACTGAACCAAAAACAAAATGTTAGTTCTGTTTTCAGATATCACCCTGTCTCAACAATAGAGCGGATGCCAAATAATTCACTTTATGCAGTTCACATTAAAGTCTTCAGGCAGCTGTTTGAACTCCTCTTCAGTGTAATCAGCTACAACATTTATCTTCAGGGGAAACTAGAATGAGAAGCCTCACAGGTGCAGAATCTGCCTGCACACACACCTTGTTCTCAGTGCCAGCATGAATCAGCCACACACACACACACACACACACACTGAGGAACTCCTGTGGTAAGAAAAGGATTTCCGCCCCCGGACATCATGAATCATTGATGTGAAATACTGTATACCCTTCCTTGCTTTAATTGAGAGCTGAGCAGATGAGACTTTCATTTGTCCACCTCCTAACTGGTGCTGAAGCTGAACAGATCTGCAGTGAGCAGAGCAGATCTCTCAGAGCAGAGAGCATACTTAGAACATACATTAATTTAAGAGCAGAGATGGAGAGTGAAGATAACATTATTCATCCTTCATTACCTCGTGGTTTTGTATTCTGAGAGTTCTTCTGAAAGTAGAAGGAAATGCTCATCTTTGAATGACAGAAAATAAATAATAAAACAATGTGACCTCTGTCTGCAGAGGGAGCTTTTGGACTGTACGCTGGTAGAATATAAAGTACTTGGAGAATAGACTTAAAGCACTTCCACAGTCTTTATAAAACCTGTACTAGATTTTGGTCCAACATAAATCTGTCTCAGCCTCAAGCAGGTAAACAGGCTGCAACTTTATCCTTCATGGATCAAAGTGAGTCCACTTAAAGCTCTTGTTTCTGACAGACTCAGATTGCTTTCCAAGTGTCTGACAACATCTCAGAAAAGATTCCTTTGGAAAGAGACAGACAGACAGAGATGGGGGGGGGGCACTTTTTGCTTAAGAAAAATCCCAGGCAACTGCCACCAACACGCCAGACTACACTGATAACTGTGATTTCTCAAAATAGGACACAGCTTATTGATCTACACTGCTCATCCATTTTGGGTAGATAAGGGAGAGAAGTGACACATTCATTGCCAGGATGCTTAAAGCACCTCAGCTTCACCTTTTTGCCTGTTTCTGGGGTGATACACTGCAAAAACTGGAATCTAAGCAAGTCATTATGTCATGTTGTTGGTAAAAATTGTCTTATTATTCTTGATATGATCAACATTCAACTGATAAGTCCAGAAAATGTCTAATACCAAGATATTTTAAGACAAAAATGAGGTCTGAATATTTTACTCGTTAGGCAACTCAGACCTCATTTTTGTCCTTAAACAACCTAAAATCAGATATTTTTATGAACTGGTCTGGCTAATGTGGCTCAAATTAAGAAAAATGAGACAATTTTTACTACAAATAAGACATAATGACTTGCTTAGATTTCAGTTTTTGCAGTGTATGAGCTTTTCATCTATAGGTCTGCCAGTAAAGACAGAGGCTTGATGTTATTAATCACTCTAAAATTAGCTTCACAACCAGTGTGCCTTTCAAAACCCACCCTTGCACTCTTTGCTCGTCTGTTTCCTTGTCCTCTTCGCACACATGCTGTCAGATTAATTGGCTCCTATACTTCTCTGTAAAACCCTCCTTGGTATGTCCTGGCCTTACCTGTGTGACTTATTGCAAACATCTGCTGCCTACAACACCTGCTCTGCTGAGAGCTCCTAAAAGAAAACAACAATCTGCCTGATGGGATCCAAAATCCTGATCCATGAAAAACTCTCAAACTGGACAATCTTATCTCCGATTCGGCTTTAACACACTCTGTTACTGACAGTCTAACAGAAACTGAAGTTTCTCAGCCTAAAAAACAAGATCAATCAGTCTGTCTGCTTTCTGCTGCTACTTTGTACTTCTGCTTGTCACTTTTTCCACTGTTTCTCATCTGCCTGTCACAGTGCTCATGCTGTGCTGCTTGTGCAGAGCTTGTGTGCTCTGACCTCAACACAGTCATGTCAAAGAGGATGATGTCTGTCCAACATCAGTCTGGGTCTGTCCAAGGTTTCTGCCGGATAAACCAAAGTTTTTTCTTGCCACTGTAACTTACTAAATATTGTTAAGTGCTCTGCTCATGGTGGGTTAAGATGAGATGAGACTTATTAACTTATCTTGATATTGGGTCTTTGTTGATAAGACAACATTTCATTAACATCAACAGGTCTAGACCTAGACCCTTTCCTTGAAGGGGGATTTTAAGACTTTCTTTTTTTTTTTTAGTTCAAAGCTGTAACCCCTGACCTGCAATTAAAAGAAATTTGAAACTTAGAACATTTACCTCTTTACTTCAATCCTTTAGGGTTCATTTTTCTTGGAGTGAACTAGTGTGATGTACTGGTTTTGTTAGTTTTTTAATTTTCCGGGATCTTATCAGGTTAGTTCAGCCCCCTTGATGAGAAACTGTCCGGAGAACTGAGACAGAAACTCAGGAGACAAGGCTGCATTGTTTTTAATGTTCCCATGCCGTTTCCATCCCAGGGTCGGCATGATGGGTGGGTCCAACGATCACAGGACCAACACTTTTCAATCAATGATTTTGTTGAAGACTTCAGATTATTTTGTCTTTGATCTAAATGCAGTTCGAAGAGCCTTAAATAAGCAAAAAAAACTGTTGCTGTGCATTTGAGTGCTTCTCTTTGGTCAGTACCATGGAGAATGATCACAGGTAGATCTTCCAATTCACAATGTTACAAAAATGCAATGAAATATTGAAAGAGCAAAAAGCAATCAAATCTACTTTCATGTCACAAAAAGTACTTTTTTTCCAACTGTGCATGAGCTTTATTTTGCAACCAAGGTTGCTGCTTGGCTGACATAAACATGAAAAGCGACAGAACAAACTCCTTAGCATTGCTCTATAAAATGACTTTATCGATGTATCTGTGTGTGTGTGATTGGAGAGAAGGAAGGAACAGTTGTGTCTGGCTAAAAAAAAAAAACAGTTCCCTCTGTAAGAAAAAAGGTCTCACTCTGTAGGGATCCTTTTTGTTAAGTCAACGTTTTTAACTTTTTAGTGCTAAAAGGATCAAACCACATCTGAAGGCAGAGGTGAACCGCAAAGCCTTCTTACCAATTTTCATATTGACCACAGACTTTAACAGAGGGTCACGGCAAGTCTTAATAACAAATGATGGAAACCACCATTTAAAAGTAATTTATTATCACTGTGTAAAAAGGCACGTTTAGAAGACACAAAATACACAGAAAAAAAATCCTTCCTCTCAAACTTTGACAACACGGCACTGTTAGCATTCTGCTACATGGACTTTGGCAGCAAATTAAAAACAAAAAAACGCTGTCTGCATCATTGTGTAATAAAACAAACAAACAAACAACAAAGAGAATCAACAAATGTTGTGATTTTTTTTAAACACATGATGAAATCGAAGAAGCTGCGTCCCAGTCAAAAACTGCACGCTCACTGATTCACTGATTCAATAAGGGAATGTGCATTAGGTCAGACTTTAAGGCATTCATATGTCCTCTACATTTACTCTCTGACTTTTTCATGTTGTCAATATGTTTATGTAACATATTTTTCATGTAATTTCCCAAATCAATCGAATCATCTGCTCATCACAAAGAAAATTATAACATCAAAAAGTCACATTAAAGAAATGAAAGGACAGTAGTTATGAACAAGCACTTTTTACCCTTTTTTTGAAGGCGCAGAAAAGATTGATAGCTGCAGTAAAATAAAAAAATAAAAAACTTGAAGACGAACGCATTTTTAAGGTTTCTAAATGTGAGATTGGCAATAGTGTGTAGGTATTAACAAATACCAAATTATCGTTTTCTTTTACTACAATTTTACTGCAATCAAAACTGCCACAATAACTAAAAGCCAAACTATGAACCAAAGTTTAAGTCATATAATTTCAGTGTCTAGTCTTAAAGCAGCAGGGTCGGTTTGTCTTATTGATGGAGTGTGATAAAACTGATCCATAATATCATAATTTTTAACCCTTTTTCTGCTTTGGGAGTTAAACAGCTCATGACAAAAGAAAATACAACAAGATGACAAATTTGTGCTGCATTTCCCCTTTTAACTGAGTGAAGGATGTCAGTCCTCAAACGTCCAGAACAAAAGTTATTTGAGAAGTGAAAAGGCTAAAGCTGTATGTGGTTCACTGAACAGCTCCACAAACACTTTTTTGACCAGCAAAGAACTCATTTGGCTTTTATTTTCCAGTTTTACTTATCTAAATTAATAAAAAGAGGGTGTTATAAATGTGTGAGATGCCACTTTAGTGCCGTTAACGCAACTTTATTTTTAAGCATACAACCAACAGATTATTAGCTAATTCTTCATAATTAAGACTCTTCAGACTGAAAGAATGCTATACTATATAGATGATGCATGTTTTTTGTTTTTCAACTTCTGTTTAAGCCTTTGGCTCTCTTAGTTTTTGTTCATTTTATGTATTCCAGTTCTTTCATCTTCGAGCCTTTTTTTATGTTTAAATTGTGCAGAATTGAGAAACTTTTATTTTGAGTGTTTTTATGCTACATTTGATTTGCATTGATGGCTTCCTGCCATTTGTGCTGAGTCAGGTTTTTCATGTGACATCAAGTTGCACTGAGCTTTGTTTCTAGTGTTGTTTCACTTTTGGGACAAAACAGATCAAAACAGAAATTGAAACTAGACTTTCCAAACTTCAGTCAAAGTCATTTTGACCCAAAAAAAATTCAAAATTACAAAATTCAGTGGGAAGAATCTGGAAAAAAACAATCTCTTGCACAGAGAACAACTGGGACACAGTCTGTGAAAAAGTCTTAATGAGATAAAGAAACAAACTACTTCCACATAATGTGCTAATGTTTTGATATCAATAAACACAATGTTGAATAACTCGTGAATGATCAGTTAAAGTTTAGTCTCTCTATGGAGTTTGTCCTCTCAGTAAAGATCTGGACTGTCAAACATCTTTTTCTCTAGAGAAACGCACGTCTGGCTTTTTGAGGGACGAGGAGCAAAAAAGAAACCCTGCTGTCCAATCAGCTGGTCCCTCCTTCTTTGAGACTCCGCCTCCTCCCGTTATGAGACACAGTGCGGGACCCTCAGCCTCACATAGTCCTGGGGGGCAGCTGCTGTTTGTAGAGACCGGCTAAAGCTTTGGCTGCGCTTTGGATCATGTAACGCTGGCTCATCCCCGTCATTGCTTGGTGCCAGTCCGACCTGTTAATGTTCGGGACGCTGCGTTCAAGGACCTCTCCTACTGTTGCAATTAGACCTGACCAGCGCAGGCTGTAATCTGGGGGGGTCAGGGACTGGGCCTGCAGGGAGAGAGGAGAACAGAATGATCTAATGAGAGGATGCAAGTTTCCAGAGACATTTAAGAGAATGTTTCTGGGGATGAGAACTGTGCCAGAACAATATTATTTCTCTCTGCTGTTTGGAGTGGCAAAACTGTACGATCAAACCTGGTAAACACTCTTAAACCAGACTATTTCCATGTGTACTCAAACTGCGCAGCCTGCCTGAGTTCTTTTTTTTCTATTGTGAATAGGGAAAATTTGAGTATCTCTGCCCATTTCCCAATGAGTGGTGCTAAAACTCTGCACTGGATGAAAACATGTCACCTGTCCAGGTTTGTACCTGCTGGATGTGATCCAGAGCCACAGGTGTTGCCTGAGTGAAGACCTTAATTTGGATGTTGTGACCTGGGTCCTCCAGGATCAAACAGCCCATATCAAACCACCTGTAGGCAAGAAAAAATACAGTCTTTGTGAGTTCATAGTTTCTCATCAGAAAAATCCAAGAAAGTTTGGTTTGTGCCAGATAAACTTTGAGGGCATCCCGAGACACTTGTAGCAAGAACTGGGGACTCTTTAGGACTTCAAAAAATTTCTGCAAGTTTTTGAACTGCAAATACTTAAAAAAGATCTTATGGAACTTTTGCAGGGTGTCACAAAACTTGAAAGAACCTGAAAACTTGCAAAATCTTGGTTGTTTGTATGTATTTTTGTCTTTTTCATTAAGTCATCTACTTTTTGTAATCATATTCAGAATAAAGATATCAGTTATCTTAGATTATTCATGATGTAAAGGTAACGAGAAGCAACTGGAAAAAAATCGACCACCTTATCTCTGCAACATTAGATACATTTCAGATAAACATTTGTGAATTTAAAAAATGTTAACACAAAAGTTAAGTGTTAAAAATAGTAGGAACAAGTAATGTTTTGTGTTTGTGTGCGTGAGAGAGAGAAAAAGAGTAAGGGAGAGAGTTTTCTGTTGGTGTCAGTTGTTTATCTTTCTTTCTTACTTGTCAGGAAACAGTTCAGCGATGAAGTTTTCCAGAGAGACCACAGGCTGCTTCTCATGAATCACACCCGCGCGACGCAAGCTGTCAATGCGCTCCTGAGCCCCCTGTACTCACACACACACACACACGTACACACACGCGCACGCACACACACGCGCTCAGCTTGAGCATGACTGAAATAGAAATCACAGCTCAGAACTAAACTCCAGAACTGATATTATGTCTCCTCACACACGTTGTCCAAGAACAACCTGCAGTACATCCCCCTGTCTGTTTGTCAATCTGTTCATAATTGAGGCTCGCATTTTTCATTGTCTTATTGTTCTCTGTCCGCTGAGGGTTTCAGGGTCTTTGTTTGAGCTGTCTCATACTTTTTTGAAATTGAATCTAAAGCAGTACATGTAGTTTAATTACTATTCGCTGGTTGAAACACTGGCTTCAAACATAAAAAAAATCAATCCAGAGATGATTATCAGAGTTCTGCCCTGATACTTGTTGATTTAATTGATTCTGTTTTGTTGTTGGACACTGCTCTGGATGCAGACACACACCTCTCCCTTCTTTGTCTCTCTCTCAGGCTTTATTGAGGTGTCTGTGTGCTGTTCTTTGTCTCCAGTCAGGAACTTAACGGTACATAAATTTGCCAAGTGGTTGTCCTTGAAGCCTCCTCTCCTGTAAAACACACTGAATGAGACATAAATCTCAACCTCTGTGTTTCTTATTGTCAATAAGATGTTGGGAAACTTGCCCTGGTCTATAAACGTTCAGCACACAGCTGCTCTCTGCGAGGTTTTAAAGAGGGACACATCCTGAGGACAAACAGAGCCTAATGCCTTTCTACTTTTATTATTTGAGACGACTTTAACACTTCTGTAACAAAATCCTGCCCCAAAGACACTTCTGACCCTGAAGTAATAAAGGAGGAACTTCTTTCTTGTGCACATAAGGTGATAATCTTTTGCCATTAAAAGCCAGAGGAAGATCTGCTTCTAACTCTGCCTCTGCAAATGCAAGGTTAAACATCAAATATCTCTCCGGCCTCATTTCTCTGTTATTTCCTTTCTAAATTAAGGAAATCTGCCCTGATTCAATTTGATTTGACACATTTTGGAAGTTCAAATTGGAACGTTTTCTGAACAGTCAGGGGGGAACAATTCAGGTTCAGAGGCCTGCCAAGGTCTCTTTTTTGGTTTAAATGAACCATGATAAAATAATGAGTATTAAAAAATAATAAAAATAAGATTTGACTACTGGAGTAATTTCAGACACAAGCTCAACCGGACGACCATGTGTCGTCTGCAATGACTTTCCATGAATAAAATGACCCAAAGAGAGCAAAGCACCAAGTCCAACATACATGTTGATAAATGCTCCCAGTCAGTCTGAGAAGTGGATTTAGGGACCTTTGAGTGATTTTGCTTGATAACTGAGTCATCAAGGTCACACCCACGAAGAGCAAACACTAAAATGGTCCTTGGTGTGGAATTTTTTTTATCCATACTGACAGGATACATTGCTTCAGTGGTTAAAATTGGACAAAAATAAGGATAAGGATTTTAGAATCCATTTTATTCAACCTTAACTCAGTTTTAACTGGAAAAACTGGATTGTATCAACCTTATCCAGATAGATGCTTGAGAGCAAAGATGATCAGATCCAGATAGTCAGAGATCTGAGTAAGACTTCAAGCTTTGTCCACTTGGAGGCTCCAAACTCTTCACACACTGAATGATCGCCACACCTTCTCTAAACTAACCGTTTCATGTTTGACACTTATAGTTCCTGTAATTCAACCTGGATCCAGTCCTCTGCTGGCATCAAGATAAAATGGATTTTTCAGAAGTGTTTCAGCTTGTATGAAGATAAATAGATGATACACATCTGTTTTAGCCCTGACCTTGACTCCTGCTGCGTATCCCACAGGCTGCGGTGCAATGTTGGATTGACCGGGCTCTCCAGTCACCATGGCCATCCCAAACACCTCCTGGAAGGCATCTCTGACCGCTGACACGAGCGTCTCTTTATCTGAAGTCACCACAATGTCCACGTCTCCTCCAGACCCTGCAGAGAAACAAGACAGAGATGTTAACTCAGCCGTAGCTAAACTTAGCTTGGCTTTTTCAGAGTTTGGATGCGGACTCACGGATGTATGGAGCCATGCCGGGGTCCAGAGTAGTGATCATGGACTCTACTGAGTGTTTGGTTCTGTCCAGGACTGTCTTCACCATTGGGTTACCTGCAACTCCCTGAGGAGAATTAACATGTGGTAGTCAGGAATGAAAACTGCTGCATAAATGGTTCTAAGTAGCAGGAGAGAAATGTGTGTACATTTCTGAGTGTTAATGATCTAAATAAGAGGGGAGCTGCTCCACTCACAGTGAGATGAAGGTTTCTGTCCTGAGGTCTCACCTTAAAGAAGCCCCAGATTCCTCCTCCTGCGTTGGCGTCTCCTCCTGCTCTGGGATCCTCGTGCTCCTCTGGGAACGTGATGGGTGATCCAGTCTCTATTCCCCCTGTCATCACAGGCTGCTGGACCATTGGGTTAGACACCACACCTGGCATAGCAGTAGGACTGGAGAAGGTCGGCATCAGCGGTGTCTGCGGTGTCCGCCCAGCATGACCCCGCGTGATGTCATACCCCGCGCTCATGGAGAAGGTGGATGCCATTGGTCCTACAGGAGGGGGTGGCATGCTGGTAGCCATTGGAGGTGGCCTGATGGAAGGGGCCAAGGGAGGCACAGAGGGGGAGGCAGAGGGAGGGAAGGGAGAGCTGCTGGTGAAGGGAGAAGAGAGAGAGGAGAGGGGGGGGAACTGAGAGGAGAGAGAGGGAGCAGAGGGGAGAGGGCTGCTGAAAGAGGGGAGGGAGGGGATGGCAGTGGAGACTGAGCCACCAGAGTCTGGGCTGGTGCCAGAGAGAGACGGAGGGCTGGACAGACCTGAAACACAGCAAAAACCTCAGAGATAAGAACTCTGCACAACAAATCCAGTCCCTACCTTTGATTTCATCATTTTTAATATCCGTACAATCTACTTCCAACTTTTTGTTTGATTAATAATCTCTGTTCGGGGTCATTAAATAAAAAGATTTCTAACCACTGAAGGCCATTCATTTTTTGAGGAAACATAGAGCTTACTAAGAGACTCTTTAGCAGCTTCTTGATACTTTGATCTAATTTCTACAGACTTCAAGTAACTAAATTAAAGCATTATCTACATCTCTCCATGACAATCATAGGTGCAGTACAAGAATGGCCAAAATAACTCCAAAACTATCTGGAAAAGTAAACTTGCATACATTAGAAGAACAAAACCTGCTCTGCTCTAAAAGCACCCCGTCTTACCTGTAGTCATCGGAGGGCTGCTTACTGCAGCAGCCTCAGACAGAGGAGGTGAAGGGCTGGCAGGAGGAGTAGTCTCAATCCCACTCTCTTCCATCATCTTCCCGCTATTTCAGCTTCACGTGACTCCAGAAAAAAGCTGAAAGAACAATTAAAGGTCAATCAGGATGACACTGTCAACATTTGTATGATAAATTAAACTCCCCTTCTGTAATATATCATTTGTTGCAATTTTTGGATAATGTTTAAAGATGATTTCTTCTTTGGATAGTGCAATTATAAAATGCATTCCTCAATTCAGTGGCAAACTTTGTTCACGGACACAGAGTTTTTTAATGTAGTCAATGGTTCTTAGTCTTGTTCCTCTTGTTCACCAATTCTCTTAATCATTGAATATATGTTCTGTAAACGATAAATCCACTTATTCTTTGAAATGTAACGCTGTGGAACATTCTCTGAAATGTTGAACTATTTTCTCACAGTCTTCAACAGTGTTATAAACCTCATCCTATCTTTTCTCATTCAACACGAGAGCAGGTGTTTCCTCAAACCACTTCACAACTTTTGCATTTTTTCTGTCCCAACTTCTCTAGAACTACCATCTAATTTAAAGTGGGTTGAGATTAACAATAACATTTCCCCATGTAACACATCATATGCTGTCTTAATGCGATTTCATGTAAAAAATGAGTGTCAATGTTTTGCATACTCTTACATACTGTTTCTATGAACATTTTTCGCACAACGACTTTATTTGGAAGTAGGGTTCGACATTGAAGCAGACAACCACGACATACGAGCGATCATATATGGTGTAATGGTAATAAAATACTGTTTTTAGGTTTTAAATGACACAATTAGATGAAACAATTATTAGGTTTCTGTCATGTCACTGACTTCACTACTCACTTACTTACATCAAGTCGGCGTGGAGAAAACACCTTAAGGTCTATATATACAAATATAAGTTAACGCTTCATTATCTAGGAGTGTTTGTTTATACCTAACATACACAAATGTTGTATTTGTGGAACAGTAATGTTTTCCTTTAGCTCAGTCCGCAGCACTTTACACTTCAGCTGTACACGTGTACAAACACCCTGAGCTGGAGCTGAATCTAAAAACATTCATCAAACAACAGACTGATTCTACTTCACCTCTTCTTTGATCAGATAAAAGATTCAGATCCATTCCTGTCACTGTTTTTAAGTAAAAACACAAATGTCTCGTCTACTGACCTGCTAACCGGACTAGCTCAGAACAACCCACGACGCTCGGTGATGACGTCATCTGTTGCCACGTCTTCTCCACCGTGACTCCGCCCATTACCGGGAGAGACCGGAGACATCATGTACCTTACACCTACATTAAATACGTTATATACAGTATGTATCTTTATGTATGTCTGTGGGAGAGACTGTCGGAGTCTTATGATTCAGTTTAATTTACTACATTTAAACGACACGGAGTCATAGAATCACAATTATCTCTTCAATAATTTGTTTTGTGCATGTTTATTACCAAGGGACAAGAAAAGTTACATGTATTGGCTAAAAGCGTATGATTAGGGTAACCATACTCTAAAAGCCCTCCGCACCCAAAATACAAAAAAATATATTAAAAAAAATTTTAAAAAAAAGACACCCAAAGTCAAAAATGTAGTTTCATAACTCATTCATTTCTCCACAACACTTTTTATCTGTTTTAAGGGATTTTTTTCGAAAATGCACTCACTCATGATGTAGAGTAAAAACTTTGACTTGTTTAATCAATTTTGACTGTTTATCTCAAATGTTCGCTGCTTGTCCTAATGTTTCGATTTTTCAATCTCAAAATTTAGATGTTTGTTCCTCATAATTTTGAAAAATTATCTCAAAATTTGGCTGAATATCCAACATTCTGACTTTTTGACCCTGAAACTTTGACTTTCTATAATTTTTCAAAATTTCAACATTTTTTTTTTTTTTTTTAATTTTCACTAATAATTTCACTGTTTATCTCAAAAATACCATCTTTTATTTTGACCTTTTATCCCAGAACTTGGCCTTTTTTTCTCAATTTGTACTTGTACACTCAAAATTTTATCATTTTATCTCATTTCTATGACATTTCGTCAAAGAATTTTTCCTTTTTTTTCAGAACTTGAAATTTATCTAAAAATTTTGACTCAATGAGGGCCAACAGAAATTCCGAACAAATAAATTTAAGTTATTTTTTACTTTGTTCTGCCACAAAATACGGTAATGTAAAATTATAAATGTGAATCAATTCAACAGAAACAAGGCATGAAAAACCACAAAGAAAAGGAAATTTTTGAAACAGTTTTAATTCTTTAGGACACTTGTTTGTAGAGAAAGATCTTTTACACACTCCAGAGGGCAATAATTGATTTTGTATAGTTTACAAATTTATATCATGAACTGAACTTCAATTCATAACCCATAAAACTTGAAATTTCTGCTGTCAGACCTAAAAAAAGAGGATTTCCTGGCATTACAGACATTTTAAGAATTATTTTTCTGTTTGTAGGTCATTGTGCTTCATTAAAGCATCTAAAGGCTTTAAATCCTGGTGTGCTTCATAGTTTTTCATACTTCTTCTATGATCATTTGACAACAAGTTAAGACATGTTGTGATATGTATTCCCTTTTCTATGCATTGTCCTTGTTTCCAAAGGGAAGATGCCAACAGCCAACACACAAAACCTGAGACTTTAAAAAGGATAAAAAAAAAAAAACAAATCAGTATGTTACTTCATGGTGGCCTGTTCAGTTTAGTATTTGCCACTTGTATCAAATAGGTGCAGCTTATTCATGTAAAAAGTTTATACAAAAGTATAAATGATGATAAAATCACTAACAAAATGTCAGATAAAGCAGATTAAGTTAGGAAAGATCAGTCTTGAAAGTATTTGAAAGTCCAGAGAAATAAAAGTAAGGCTTTTAAAAGAAATAATCTTTAGCTTATTTTTTATGTACAGTGAGTAGACCTGTGTTAAAATATTATAACTTAAATCTTCCTGAAACAATATCTTGATAGAGGGTCACAGTGAGGGGAATATAATCCTTCTGAGAGACGTCTAAGAAGTACAAAGGATCACGAGTGACGTCAGGATCAAAACCCTCCTGAACCAGTTTCACCTTCTGCTGCTTAAATGTCTCTGTCACATCCAGAGCGTTCTGAAACACACACAAACACACAAACAAACACACACAAAATACAAATCAAATCTCTGCCAAGGGAAAAATCTATTTGAGTGTACGGTGAGCAAACCCCTGTAAGAAAACTTTGCGTACGTACTTGAATCCTGAGGAACCTTGGCCAGGCATAGGCAGGAAGAGTTTGGACTAAATGGTTGCAGAGTTTCCTCCCGTCTAATTCGTGATCCGGCTTCAAGACAGTGGCGGCCATTCCTGCCCGACCTTCGTACCCTAAACACAGAGAAATAAAGTCATGCTTATATACTGAACTGGTTTGGATTTCTTAGTCGACTGATGTGAAACCATGGCAGCCCAGAAGAACAATAAGTACAAATAGTTATGATAATAGTTATGATGATAAAACTTATAAATCTAGTGTAGTATTATTGCTAAGTGACATTGTGACATTTCCTCACACCTGTGATAGAGACTCCGTAGACATTGGCCTCCTGGATAAACTCAAGATCCCCTAAAACCTCAGACACCTCTGTTGTGGAGACATTTTCACCTTTCCACCTTCAAACACAAAAATCAGTCTGTTCATCAAATTAACCAACATGGTTAAACATGCAGCACCTGCAGCAGAAATAAAGTGTGACCAAAGCAGTTTTTTAAACTCTGGCATAAAATCTTCAGTGATTCAGGATGGGATTTAATCAATCAGACGAGCATAAAATTTTAGATAATAATCTTATGTTAGTTTCGCAGCAACATTAAGTTTAATTTTGATGTAGCCCTGTGACACAAAAACAACAAACCCAAAGGCACAGATTAAATAGTAAAGACAGACCTGAATGTGTCTCCGACGCGGTCACTGAAGTACAGGAAATGCCTGTGGTCTTGGAACAGAAGATCTCCAGTGTTAAAATAAACGTCTCCACTCTTAAAAACATCTCTGAGTAGCTTCTTTTCGGACTGAACTTTGTTTCCTGCGTAGCCCAGAAACTGGTTCATGACAGACAGAGGAGCAACCAGGATCCCTGCCTCACCTGAAGAAGAACAGGATGGTTTTTTAAACTCTTCCTCTTTGCATGCAACTATGAACTGCAAATATTCATTCTTCATGATAAAAGATTATGCATGTGATGTACTTTTTTACCTGGTTTTGCTTTTATGCATCTTCCAGAATCTGTCCGAACGGCTTCGTATGTTTGTAGATCATATTTCAGCAGCTCAAAAGGCATCGAGAGCTGAAACAGAAGAAATCAGAGCAGCTGTCTGTGGGCTGCACATACTTTTGTACCATCCCAAGTTCAACTTATTCTCCTCTTATGATAAACAAAAAGTCAGTATGCTAATGCTTTAAACCGTGAATAAGGAGGGCACACAGTGGACTTTGAGCCTGGATGGAGGGTTAATTAAAGAAGCTGTCTCGACCAGCAGGAATTTGGTGAGAGTCAGAGACATCAGAGTTACAAAAGAGGGCTATTAAAAAGACACAGATTGACTGTTTGACTGTCACTGTTTTTCCTCCACCATGGCTGATTTAGATTTTGCTTGTTCTATTTTTCAGATTTTGTAAATAATTCACTACCACTTCCACTGTAAATAAATCACCATTATAACTTCACAACTTTGAAAATTCTTTGTTTACCTTTTTGGCAGTTTTTTACATTTTTAGTTTTTGGCAAAAGAAATATCACCACAAATAAGAAAGATTTCTAAATTAGCAAGAAGTGTCAACTGAATCTTTTTATCTCTCACCTTGTTGAAGTAGCTCGCCCTCCCAACAGCTCCAACCTCATCGGTGTAGTTGAGGAATCCGATGCTGGCCTCTGTCAGACCGTAACCCTCTCGGATCTTTATTTTACCGAAACGCTTCACAAACTGTTTCCAAACATCTGACCTGAGCCCACTTCCTGCTGCAAGACGGACACAGTGAGCTTTTTCCTCTGAAACCTGCAGGGGAAAATTACATGGGTGAAAACAAGTATGTTTATGCTAATGTGTGTTACAAACCTGCTGTGTCTCTGATGAGTAGCTTGGGCATCTAATTGTGTAGAAGTCTGAGAAAATGGTCCTACTTTCAGTGGATTAATTCCTTCTCCAAATGTTTCTCTGATGCATTTATAGTCTGAGTCTCTAGTTTCAGAATTGACTGAACAGGCTTCAATTTATTTAATGTTATGAACAAAGTTTTATGTAATAGATTTAATGAATTTGCCTCAAACTAAAATGAGCCAGTGTTTCACAACATGACGACAGGTTTCAAAAAGCTACATCCACCCATCCCTAACATTCATGACTGAGGATAAACCTTCTCTTTGACTTTGAGTCTTCTACTTGCCACTGTTGAAGCAAAAATTTTAAACAAATGCAGTCACAAAGAATGATCGGTACAATCACATTTGATCTAGTTTTGGTTGTAATTCTCTGTGATTAACAGTTATGTGATTAACGCCCCTTCTTGAGAATGTGTCATTATGTTGGATGAAAAGAGTGCTTCAGGTGTGTTTCAGTCTTACACAAGGATGGTTGACAAGGTATCGCAGTAGCTCTCCGATGTACTGAACTACAGTCACTTTGTGTTTCACACAGTCCTTCCAAAACTGACTGGCAGAAAACTTCTTCTTTAACACACACGTTGCTCCTGAAACACACAAAGATGTAGAGGAGTTTGTCTCTCAGTCCATTAACTTAAAAAACAACATCATGACAGCTTATTTTTAAACTAAGAGACTTCCCCTGTGCTGTTTTTTTAGGAAGTAAGAATTCCTTAAAGGTTTGTTTGAAGGATGTCTGTTTCCATGAAGGTTTCCTCCACTGATTGTGTGTTTGGGAGTCATAATGCTGTGAGTGTAACAATAAATCTTCCAGGAATTGTGTGTTTGTCAGGGTCACAGGCTCACACAGTATCTATGCTTTGTTTACTGTGAGAAAACACAGAGGTGAAGGTCCAGCTGCCTGAACAATTATGGCTGAAGCTTTTTATGTTTTGTTTTTGTTTTCTTTTTGTTTTAACTATCACAAAGATTGGTCTGATTGGCAATTGACCAATGCCTAAGTCCTGCCCTTAACCGCGAGTGTGTTTTCCCATACACTCTGAGATTCTCTGCTTGGATGTCCATTGAAATGCATTACAGAAAGTCAGTTTTTGTTTGGTTTTATGAATTTATCTGAGATTTTAAGTGCTAAAATGGTCAAATGGAAAAGCCAGAAAAGTGTCTTCTTTTGATAAAGTTGTGCAGTACACCACAACATTAACTCATAGAGCTATGAAACATTTAATTGTCTGCAAAAAGGTTGAAGTCTCACCTCTTTACTTTATACAAACTCCAAAATGGCTAAGTTGGGTTAACTTTGTAAACTGGTTCACTCTACAGGGTTGCAAGATGCAAATTTAAGGACTTAACTGCCCCCAAATGTTACACTCTTGAAATTTTTGTCAAGTGTTTGTTGATTGGTGGTTATTAGTCAGTAAAGTGTGTTGGGCTACATTGCTGCGGTAATTTCTTTCTATGGAAGGCCAAACATTGCACCACTATAACTGAGGATGAAATCAAAGTTACACTTACTGAACTGCATTTGCCCTTACCAAGGTGTATGCATCCTCCAATGGCTAACAGCGACGCAGACATGTGGTAGAGAGGAAGAGTGACGTAGATGATGTCATCAGAAGTGGCTCCACACATGTTCAAGAACGCCATGCTCATGATGGCTTTGAGATGACCCACACGAGCCGCTTTAGACAGACCTGCAAACAGTTCACATGTCGAGTGCACCCAATCATACGGACAAGGATACGACAAAGACTTTGTTGACTGGGTGTAATAAATTTTACATGTTAGATAAATGCTGAAAATTGGAAGTTAAAAATCCTTCAGATCACTTCTCTGGACTTCAATGCTCACCTGTGGTTCCTGAGGTAAAAATGAAGAGAAAGTTGGACATAACATTGACCTTAGGAAGGTCACTTAAGTTTTCTGCTGACGCGTTTTCCACCTTATCCAGTAAACTTCTGAAGTCCTCAGAAGGAGAAGAATGATCCACCACCCACACACTCATGTTGTCCTTCTTCAGATCAGGCAGAATCTCAGACACCACACCCACTAAATCTGCAGGAACATGACACAGAGTTCTTTCCAGCTGCTACAGTAACACATTTCAGCATTTCTGCACAGATTTTATGAAAGTAGAACCATAAAATCATCATTTTAACACATTTAGGGTTTGTGGCCTCTTAGTTGTCATTGATTTACAGTTGCATGAACCAGACTACAGCCAGAGACCCTCCTGCAGAGCTGTTACATAACATTTCCATTGCAGAAACAGACAAGAAACCTTTATTCAGGTTTAGGCATTTCTACCGCAGGAACCTGGATCTAAATCAGGTTCCATGGAGATAATTTAAACCTGCTTAAATTCTCTGCTTAGGTGATAATTCTTATGGGCAGGAATCTTATGGGTGGAGCTTTTACGCTGCATGAAAATCCAGTGGTGATAACAGAAAATAGGGACGTCTGTCTTCCTGCCTCTCAGGGTTTTGGTGCTGTTGATAGCAGGTTAACTCTTTCCTTGATAATTTCCAGAATTACAGGTAAGTGTGCGAGTCAGTGTGACCACATCCTCCTGACTCTGTACATATCTGTACAGACAGGAGAAGTCAGCGTGTGGTACTTTGCTCTCTGAAAGCCAACAATCAGAAAGAAACTTTAACTCTACCATAAAGATAGAAACGTTACAGGTTCTGCAATCTGCAGATAACCCAAAGACCTCCCTCTGAGGAATCATCAGGTTAAAACTGGTGAGGATGATGAATCAAGAGCTGGGTGAAATGTGCTTTTACTATATTACTTTGAAAACTCTTTCTACTTTTTCAATAGCCAAACTGTTCACCAATAAAACTCTACAACAGCCAGTGCTAAAGTTATATCTGTCATGCATTTTTAATTCTTTACTCTTTGTTTCAAATGTATAGAAGACTAAAACTAGGGAATAAACTCTAAAGAAATTGTGGACAGTCACTGTTTCTGCCAACTGTGTGATAGACAGGACATGAGGAGAGGCCAAGAGCTGAGCTGCAACACAGCTTGATGTAACCAAAAGTTTATATATCCTGTTATGGTTACAAACAAGAATCTGTGTTTTACAGAATTAAACATAGACTATCAGCTCAAAGAAGACGCACTTTTTGGAGTTATTTAATCAAGTGAACCACAGCTGTGTGTGAACTTATTGAGGGTGGTGCACTAAACAATTAAAATTACAATAATAAAAGTAATAAACACTGTGGTGTCTCCACCTATCAGAAATGATTGATGCAAGCCCTGACCCCCAAAAAGATCCTCAACCTTTGTGAAATTAAATATAATAATTTTCGTTCATCTATGATTTCTTCAATACTCTTTCAGGAACCTTTGTTTTAATTTTTTCCTCTCTCTTGTATTGCCTGCTGGAACGCACTTTGGTGCAAAGCCTCTTTTTATTTTGGCTATAGGCCCACATCTGCACAACTGGTACAAAATATTATTGAGGGTGAATGTTCATTCTTCTTCATGTTTGTTCTGATTCTTTTGAAAGAGGCCATGAGGTAAATCCCTAGTAAATGGATTACTGCTACTCCTTCAGCCGAAACACTTGTGCCCACCGTCATGATGTAAAATGTTTGTTTTGAAAGTAAAACGAGATTGCATCTAATTTATGAAACTATTTCTCTTTGTTCAAGTCAACTTTTTACTTGATATAACGCAGCAAAGTAATGTATTTACCAACAGTTAAGCCGCACTGTTGTTTCAAACATGACAGCAAACTTAAGCTTTAGCCTTCAGCTTGTGTTTTGGCTTTAAACATGTGTTTTAGCCTTTGGCCTGTGCTCTTTCATTTCTTATTTAGTTTTCTTCAGCTCTTCTGTCAGACAGTCCAGCTCCAGTGTCTAGTATTAGTCAAGATATTGTTTTCAGCAGAGAAAGACAGATTTTGCTTCCTATAACTTAACTTCCTCTGCTGGTGTGGCGTTGTCAAAGAGACTTCAACATGTTAAATCAATCTGGTCCAGTGTGACACGATCAGAAAACTCGGAGTTACTCATTTTATAACTGATAATCTCATTTCTAAATTGGGGATTATGATCAAACACATGTTAAAATATCTGAATTTTTCAAGATAACAGCCTCGTTGAACTTGTTTATTATCTAGTGATTTTTACTTATATTTAAATACACACATAACCATCCTAAATAATGGGCACCTTGACATAAGGGGTCCCTGCAAAGTTTTTGTCCGGCCCTGCGGGTGCAGCAGCAGCAGTCTGATTAGATCCTCCTGGGTGTCTTCTTATCATCACAAAGGCTTTTTAAATCCTATCTTAATGCGTTGTAAATTGTAGTCCCTCCCATCACTGTGGGGAGTGGCTTTAGAAAAACTACGTGAAGATTATTTATTAAGTCCTCCACTCCGTCTCAGGCTTCATAATAACTCTGAGCTCTGTGTACAGACTTGTCAGTTTGTGTCTCCTGGTTGTGTAAGAAACGTGAGAGGAAAAACACAAACCTGCGCCAACAACCAGCGTCTTTGCCCCGCAGCTCTGGAAACAGTGCAGCAGGATTTTCGCTTTAATGTTGACGTTGAGAAAAGCGACCTCACAGCCCAGTTTACAGAGTCCCAACCACGCACAAATAAAGTCCGGCTCGTTGAACATCAACAGAGCAACAATGTCTCCTTGTTTCAAAGACCCATCCGTCCTGAAGGCGCTGGCGAACTGGTTGCTCCTCCGGTCCACGTCCCGGTAAGTCAGGGTCTGGTTTTCGAAGATGATGAAGGGTTTGTTGGGCTTTTCTCTGGCCTGGTACAGAAAACAGTCGAGGTATGTGATGATCCCCTGCTGCATACGAGCCTGCAGCGTCTTCCTGTACCTCTGAAGCTTCAAGTAATAAATCAAATCCACCCAGAAGAAGGGGTAGGTCAGTCTCTGGTAGAGCAGCAGAGCCAGGAGTCCTGCCAAAAGGCTGGTGATCACCAAACTTATCATCCTGACTGAGAAACAGCAGCTGGGCTCAGGACTTCAGGCTCTGAAAGTTTAAATAACAGACTATAGCCGCGCATGCCTTAGGGAAACCTGCAGTCAGCCTGATAGCTCCCTCATTATGCAATTTCACAGCAGCTCTCTGACAGCCAATGAACTATGAGCAGCGAGATCAACACTGTGTGGATTCAACAGGACCGTAACCAGAGAATTTGGGGCCCATGTTTGGATTGAATGGATAATAAGACAGTACAAACTTTGACAAGTGACACAGATTCAAACACTTAAAGCATTTCAGAAGGTCAAAAATATTGAAGTCAAATCAAGTTTTTACACAGATGACGAACAATAAAAACTTGAGTTTTTTATTTTGATCAAACCATTAATATGCTATCACTTAATGTCCGAACCTTTGGGAGACTACATGCCCTCTTTTGTCCTTCTTTTTGATGATAAAGTTGTAACAATAAAATAAAATAAAAAATGTTCAGGGGAGATTTTTTAAAAATTCCCTAAATGTCAATATCTTTGCATTATTCTGATGAACCAAGCTTTCAGGATGTTGAACAACCAGGAAAACATGCACTGACTACTTCATGGCACCTGCAAGTTTTGGCAACTCAAATTTAAGACTTTTGCAGACCTTTTTAATGCCACTTCAAACGAGGTTGAAGACCAAAAACATATAAATATGGTCGATGGTTTGGGGGTCCTGCTAGATCATAGTGTGTGTTACTCCATGAGACTTATTCAAGTTTATTTTTTGACTGTTTATTGAACATAAAGTTGCTTCAGTGGTTAATATCTGTATTTAAAAGTGAAAACTGTGGCCCATAGTCATAGACTGCCTCGTGAGGATGCAGATAAATTATATCAGCAGCTTATAAGACAGTTTTTACTCTAAATATCCTTCATGAAAAGTCCCACACACAATTTTTTTTTAAAAAATCAATAAAACATTAACAAATCCTGCCCTGACAAATTTAAGACCTTTGAGTACTTTATTTAAGACCAAATTATAAAATTTCAATGCATTTAAGACTTTTTAAGGCCTTAGTTTTAAATACATGAATTTAAGACTTTTTAAGGATGTGTAGGAACCCTGTACTTGCACTGCGTTCTCAGTCAGAAAATGCTGGAGTGTAAATGCACTGAACAGACAAATTGCATATATATGGTCATTCCCCTCTTTTTGTTGTGGTCATGGCAGGTGGCGAAAAATTTTATTGGCCCATATTAAGTCAAATTTTATAAATAAAAAGTCAAAAATTTAAGATAAAAGTCCAAATTCTGAGAAAGTCAACTTACTTGGATAAAATGCAGAAATTTTGAGATAAAAAGACTAACCCTGAGAGGAAAAGTCAAAGTATGAAGATAAAAAGTTTAATTTTTGTTGTTGAAAAGTCAAAATTTGGGATTAAAAGTCAAAAATTTGAAATAAATAGTCAAATTTATGAGGGGAATAAAGTCCAAATTGTGGGATAAAAAAGTCTTGTTGAGCTGTTTCACTGACTTCTTTAACTCTGCAGGCGTTCCTCTGACTTTGTAGCTGACAAGTAAACCACAGTGTTACCTGTTTTTGAGCTTTAATTTAAGGGCAGTTTTTATGCAGAGAATTATGGGCTGAGTTCAGTTCATGCACAACTCACTCACAACTCAAACAAGACAACAAGCGCTTTCACAATATTTTGTTGTTTTATTCAAAAGTATTTTCACCAGTTTCACTATGATGAAAACAAAACTTCAAAAAAGAAATAAACAGAATCTGATAGTAATGAAGGCTAAATCATTGATACTTTTTAAAAACAGGTATACAGCGGCAGGTTGTCTCTAACAAGTGAATTTTACAACCTGAACCAACGAAGATGAATCTAAAAAAACATCAACTTGATGTACTCATGAATACAAGAGTCTCAGTTATTCCTTCAAGATCAAACATTCTCCGTGGTTGTTTAGATACATAAGATTACAAATGACAGAAGAGATGCAGTACCTGTGGAGGACAAGAGTCTCAAGTTTTCCAGTTTTTCAGTGCGAACCAGTACCGACTTTGTTTTCTGCTTTTGTTTTTCAACTCTGGACATGAAACGCTGGGTGGTGTTAATATTTTTACATCAGAAATGATCAAAACTATTTACAATATTTTACAAACATCTCAAACAGGCTCAGAACAGCATAAGACAGATGCTGTTTTGAGCCGCACAGCACGTACAAAAAAGACAAAAATACAATCATTCAACATTTTCTGAACAATGCTTCGTGGTTTATGATATTTATAACAGATTAACGACAAGAACTGTTCCTGCTACCTTCAAAGCCAAAGTCCAGCTCAAGCTTGTGATTTTTAAGAAATGTTGAGCCCATGAAACTACACATTAGAAAAATAAGCAACTTCAGCAGTTTAGTTATGTTGCACTGAGGGTTGTGTATTTGTGATATTCATATCACATCAACAGTATATATGAACTTAAGTTTGGCTAACAAAAATTTGTCAAAGCAATATTATTCGGACCAGTTTTTGTTGGTTCCCCCCATTCTTGCTGGATTCTGGGACAAATATCAAGAAGTATGAATGCTCGTGAACTGAGGAAACTCAGAGGGCTGTTGGAAGTGCTGTTCAACAAACAAAACAAAAATATTTTTTTCCTGAGGCAGAAAACCTCAAAAAGGGCAAAACGGATTCAGATTGTTAGTCCAGCCACAAATCAGTGCACATGAAGGAAACCAACGAAGGGTTTGAAATGGGAGGAGAAAACTTAAAATTTTCCCACTACAAAAAGAACATAAATATAACATAAGAATAATTTAAAGCAACAATAAGGAGTAAATATTCTATAAACATTTTTTTTTCGTTGAGTTAGTTTTTCAAAAGTAATCTGACTTAATTAAAACCACCGGATTTGTTCAGGGAAAACATTTTTTTTTTCATCTGGATCAAACTTAGTGTTTGTGTCAATGGAAACTGAATCTACTCTAAGTTTGTCTGGTCCAAAAAGACAAATAATGACTGGATCACCTGCTCCAAGACAGAAAAACTTGGATTTCCTTATTCAGATCATGTCCTTGACTTATCGATGAAAACTTTTGAATAACTGTGCACAGCCAGTGTGGTCAAAATATAGTTTAAAAAAAAAATCAAAAAAATCACCTGTAAAATCTTTGTCTGGTCGTCTGGTTAATTCATTTTACAAGGGACGTTTGAAAAAAATTACGCAATGCACTATTTTGCAATAAATAAAAGACTCCGTTCATTTACAACACATTTAAAAAATGACATGATGAATCAAACTTAGTCTCACAACCCTGGTGTCATTTTACTAAATTAACATTTACTTGGAACAAGTTTCATATGAAAAGAGCTACAAAACATGAACAATAAGAAATCATGATATTAATGAATTTTGGTTTAAACTGTTTTCCAGTTAAATCACAGTGGTCCGTGTTTTCTGCTGTGTGGTGATGTGATAAAAACAAAAATGTTCCTTTGAGAAAGTGAAAATGTGATTAAGAAACATATTATTAAAAAAAAAGAAATAGCTCAGAACCCTCTGGATTAAAAAAGCTGCACATTTCTAAACTACTATGACTGAAAAGTGTGTTGAAGTGAACTCAAACCTTTGGTTAAAAAAACACTTATCACACACAGATGGGTGAGAGTGATGAAGATAACACTTTCAGCAGCTTGAATATCCTCTTCTTTCTCTCCAAACATCTAATCTCTGATGTATTTTCTAACATAAACTCAATTTAATCATATACTCAACCCTTTTCTACGCTGGTGTTACAAACAATAGAGATTTTACTGGTTCTGGAAGTTACAAACAAACGTCATAAAGGACTCAGTATGCTTGGAGTGAAGATATGAAAATCATCTGTAACTGAGCGACTCCAAAGAATCCTCCTCCATGACTAAAACATAATGACTTAATGCTTGGATTTCAGTTTTTGCAGTGCACTCTTTGCTAAAATAATCTGCAGTCATGATGATGGAGCCACTTCTAACCACACATTAAATCAAACTTATTTAGCTTTGAATAAGTTTATCCTGAGGGCTAATCTCACATGCATCAGACTCTCTGTGGAAGTCGCCACTTTTTCTTGGTACAACAGCCCCGAACAGGTTAATCGCAGCCCTCCATAACAGTCCCAGACCTAAAGACTGTTGTAACGTTGGATGTAACAATAATTTATAACCATGTCTTCATCAATATTTGGTTGAGAGGCAGAGAGGAACTCCAGCTCCATCCACCCACAACCTCCATCACTGCTGCCGCCGCTGCTGTTGTTGTTGTCATATATCTGAAGATGAAACTACAGTATCATCTCGGTATGGGGACACTGCATTTACTGCACATCTTTATGCTGCTGGTATCTGTTGATAACACTTCTTTTTGCCATAAGGCTAATTTGCAGAGAAAAGATCAATCCGCGAAAGATTTTTATCTTTTTACTCAAATCTTTGGCTCTGCAACTTGCAAATTAGTGCTAAATTTTCCCCAGAGTGTTATCAGAGCAAAGGTTTGCCGTTTAGTCTGGAGAAGGCAGTGATAGCAGGTTTTCTAATCATTTTTATCTGGGTTAACTCAACATCAAACTGCATTGCTCTGAGCATATTGAGACATTTACCTACAGACATGTGGAATGACCTACAAAGACTTCATGGCAGTTTACAAATAGTTATAAAAAATATAACAGCTGTATGTCCAGCTTCTCCTATATATCCACTTTGTTCAGAAAGACGTCAGGATTCGTCATTACATCGATAATGTCGAAGAATAACAGTGGAAGACGAGTGGAAGTTTGCTGTGGGTACAAAGAGCTCCCGTGTGTCCGTTCTGAGAATCATTCACTGTCCAGCTCGTTGTGCTCTGAGGACGGACTCTCTCTAGCTGGCAGGATGTCGTAATGACTCGGGATGTGGCTGTTTTTGGGTAGATCATACAGATCCTGACCAAACTGTACCTGGCTGCTAATGTCTCCATTTGACTGGATGGTGCTCACGGTCGGCTCTGAAATGAAAAATAGGCAAAACGGAGGTCACAGGAAGCTCTCTCAAGGACATGTTAGCCTGAAACTACAGATCATCTGGATTAGAGATTCCCAACATGTGGGCAGCAGCCCCCCAGTGGGCCGTGAAGGTGTTGCAAGTAGGTGCCGAATCATTTAAAAAATATTTTGATTTAAAGTGGCTGTGAGCAGAATCTGTGGGTCTCTTAAAAGTGTGTCTTAAGTTAAAAAAAAAGGTTGGGAACAGCTGCTCTAGATATTGCTCCTAATTACTTATTTTGCTCTGAGTCTGAAGAGAAACTTGTGAAACTTTCTGAGGTTGAGAAGTCAGTTTCTCCCTTTTCCTTTCAACCTGCCTTATTCACCAGAGTAGCAGAGAAACCGCATGGACTAAAAACTAAAAACCAAGAAAGAAGTCACAATAACATGAGAACAGACTTTCAAGAGAATAAGAAACTAGGAGTGAAAGTAATAGAAAGTAAAAACAAACTGGTGATTTTAGCCATGATTTGCTGTCCTGTTAGTGGAGAGTAGATTCAGAGAAGCAGAGAAACAGACAGGTACCTGCCCTTAAACGTTTCTAATCCCATATTTATTTCCTTAAAGCATATTTCTGCTCCTCACCGACTTCGTAGACGTTCCTGTTGTTGTTTGGGCTGCTGTTGCTGATTTCAGCATACGGTGAATCTCGTCTCGCCGGTGACTTCATCTCTACATAACCACACTCTGTGTTTTTGTTCATCAGCAGCGGAGGGTCCTTTATTGTAGCGTACGGGTTTTCAGAGCTGTTGAGGGAGCAGGAGCTGGCGTGATATGGAGCGCCCTTCACCAGGTCTGATCACACGGAGAGAGGAGGGAGACAGTAGAAATTACCCATGATGCACTATTGCTTAGCTTTTATTTTTTTTCTTTTCATTCAGGTACTTACCTCTTAGAGATTTCCCCATGTATCTCCTGTCAATACCATATGCTCCTGGTGGAAAAAAAGAATGAAAAAATATAAAACAGCGAGTAATGACCTGTAAATAGTTGGAGACTATCACAGAAAGTGTTTTCAAGTCACTACCCTTTGAAAAACAACACATCTCCTTTGCTATCCCGATTATACGAGTAAATCTAACTTCAGAAGTCATTCAACGCTGAGTGAGTCTGAAGTTACTAACAACAAAAATGAGACATTTTGTGACATTGTTTAGTTTTTCCAAACTTGCAGAGCAAAGATTCATATGTAAAAGCCACTTTGTCTCACCCAGTTCATTGAAGCAGTCCCCTTGCTTCCAGTCTGCAGGCAGCGTTCCTGTGTGATCAGCCAGTGGTCCTCTTTTCCTCTGGTCCATGTTCTTCAGATTCACAAACAGCTGGTTGTTCTTTCCCTAAGAGAGGTGTGCAGAGGAACAGATATTATTTTTCAAAATTATACAAAAAAATGTACAAAATTTAAGACTGGCTAAACAGCAAGAACAAGAAACTTTTCTGAATACAACTAAAGAAAATATTTCCTGCAAATATGTCAGTGATTCAGTGCCAAAACACAAAGAGAAAAGAAAACTGAAATCTGCATGAGCCAGCAAAAGAGCGGAAGTTACGATGCCATTGGATATGATTCACAATGTTAACTATGATCCATTGAAACTGCGTGTGACTGCTGAAACTTAGTTAAGTTTGCATTTTTTGGGTTTGCAGCTGGTGTGTTTACAATTTCATCACATTTCTCCTGATTTTAACTTTTTACATGACTGTTGTTTGTTTAGAGTTGTTCAGAGACACCCCCCCCGCACACACATACACACACAGTGCTGTACCACGTCTTACCTTTGCATACGGCCTGTTGTTGACATGCGGGGGGCTGATACACTGCGTCAAAGTGTGGTAGCTCGGGTTGGAGAAATAGTTACTGGGGTGAGTCTCACATGTTGGAGGATGAGCTTCTGAAAAAGAATAGAAAATCAAGTCCCAATAGAATAAAAGTATTCTTATAGCTTTAGTTTAGTTGAAGCTGGTTGAGCAGAGTATTTATTTTATCAGACTGCACTTTTCTATCGAACTGTTTGCAGGGTGAGTGAAGTCTGCCTGATGTTTACCTGCTATAGTGTAATCAGCCGTGACCCTCACAGCTGGAGTGTAGGTGACAGCCGGCATGGTGGGCTCTTTGCCCTTCTGCTTCTTTCTGTAGATGATGAAAAGGAGGAGAAGGAAGAGCACCAGCAGCACCAGAACAATGATCCCTGCGATGGCTCCAATCTGATATGAGTCCACGTGCATGGCTGCGCTCGTGAGACTGTTCAGGCTGCCCACCACCACCACACCTGCAACACACAGGAGGAGAGAACCATGAGAACATCAGATTATTTTCAAGATAAAACTTTAGGCAAACATGGTCCAGTTATTTATTCAGACGACAGGACAGAAACTGGGAGATGACATGCAACAAAGAGCAGAGAGTTGAATTTGAGCCCAGTCTGTGACGGCTTCTTTTACACAGAGCTTAAGCAAAACCCCAAACCTGCTTTTGTCATGTCCTCACCCTGGTCACAGCGAGCTCCCTTCCACCCTGGGTTACAGTAACAGGTCCCGGTCATGTGATCGCAGGTGGAGTTATTCAGACAGTCGCACACCTGACGACAGCCGTAGCCGTATGAACCAGGGGGACACCCTGCAAACAAACAACAACAACAACATAAGTCAGTTTTTCAGACACTCGTATCAAGAGTATTTAAAATAAGAGATAATACTTGCTGCGATGTAAGTTTTTGCAGCGTGGAGATTGAAAGAACCCACATAGACTCATCAAATAAGGTCTTAATCTTCAAAGACAGAGCGAGAAAGAAAGGTGCTACATCTTACTTTGTTCACAGTGTCGTCCCATGAAACCCGTGCGGCAGGTGCACTGTCCTGAGATGTGATCACAATCGGCTCCATTTCTGCACTGACAGATCTGAGAACAGTCTTTACCAAAGAAACCCAATGGACAGCCTGCAGGAAAGACACGGGTCACATTACACACGGACATAATGGCACTCTTTCTAATTGCAAACATCCCTTTTATTCACAGCTGTAAACACCAAGATGTAACACATTCAGGGAAAGAGGAACAGAGAAAATGAGTGAGTGAAATTTGTGAAAAAAAATAAGCTTAAAATTACTTTTACAGACTTCATTTGGTGTGAGGGTACAAAAGAAAATGTCCCTTCACTGAGCCTTCGTTCTTTCCATTACAGCACAGACCACTTGTGTTTGTATAAAATGTGTCATGAACAAGCTCTGTAAAGTGTGAACAGCTTCTGTTTGTCTGTGTTTGTGTCTGTGAGTGTGAGACTGACGCTGTGTGCAGTAGAGTCCGGTCCATCCTGGCGTACACTTGCACTCCCCATCGTACGCGCTGCAGTACGCTCCGTTGTGACAGTTACATGTGTGGATGCAGTTTGGACCCCACTGACCAGGAGGACACGCTGCAGCACACCGAGGAACATTGGGGTGATTTTAGCTCTCTGGTGTTCAAAGACTTAAAAATGAGAGATCATGTCAATATGACACTTAGTGATGATTTGAACTCACGCTGGGAGCAGTCACTGCCGATCCAGCCTGGGTAACACTGACAGGAACCATCGATGGGGTTACAGGTGCCGTTGTTGGTGCAGCTGCAGCTCCAGGCGCAGTTTTTTCCAAAACGACCACTGGGACACACTACAAGCAAAACACAATTAAAACATTTTTCTTTTACTTTCCTTAACTCCCCTTTACTCATCAGTGTTATGGTGCTCAACTTGGTCTCGAGACCACACTTTGAAGTTCTTGGTCTTGTCCCAGACTGGAGAGCATTTTGCTCAGTTTTGTCTTGGTCTTGGATAGTGTGATCTTAAATACAACACTAACTCTCATTGCAGACATCATGCACAGAAGAGCTGGATTGTTTCTAATCTTTAGAGTCTATACAAGAGCTGTGATGAGTAAACTAAAGGACATTTGTTTCTTGCAGAATGACTCACCCTCGTTACACAGCGCCCCCTTAAATCCAGGCAGACAGTCACACTGTCCTGTGACATGGTGACATGGTCCATTACTGTGGACACACTGAGGACAAGTCTGACTGCAGCGATGGCCGAAGTAACCTGGAGAGCAGACTGTAGGAAACAAGACGAGACACAAGAATGAGTTAATTTAACACCTCACGAGTCATTTTTCTCCTGTGAGTCCATCTTATGTGTTGTCTCTGCAGTAGTGTGTAGTGATGATGATAATGATGAAGCACTCACTCCTCTGACAGGTGGTTCCTCTGAAGCCTGGTGCACACTCACAGGTCCCTTCGTCCGGAGAACACGACGCTCCGTTCTTACAGTTACAGGGGAGTGAACAGTTGGGCCCCCAGCGTCCCTCTGCACACACACTGTCACAGTGGATACCTGCGCGCAATCACACAAACACACAACAATGATTAAACACCGACTGCTGCAGACAAAACTCTATGTCCAGCAGCTCTTTTGTTTATGATTATGAGTTTAGACGGTGGTCAGTGAAAAAGAAAAAAAAAAACAGTTCCCACAGTGTCCACCAGAGGTCAGTCTCCACAGAGTCCAATTTTACAACATCCAACTTTACAGCAGAAATGAACATGTGAACACCATTGTTTCCTCTAATGCCATTCACCAGTTCAGAGATCCTTATGTGATAAACTCTTCATCCCCCTGTGACCAGCCATATAAATGTATGTTTAGTTAGTGGGTGGTGCCCACTAGTGTATAAATTAGTATTTTATTGTGTTGTAAAGTTTAATGATTCATGTGTCTCACCTGTCCATCCAGCCAGACACCTGCAGTGACCGGTGGAGTGATGACATCCATCAGCATGGCTACAATCACATCGCTCTTTACAGTCCAGCCCGTACGTACCGTCCTGAAGAGGAGGTGAACAGTGTGACCATCACATCAGTATGACCCATGGTTACAACGATATTTATCCCCTCCACTACACACAGCAGCTGCTAATATTGTGTAAAAGATAAACACAAAAGTCATTTTTTGCCACAAACATCTGTGATTATTTAAATCTTCTCACCTGACAGTGCTGTTCACACCTGTCCCCCCTCCAGCCTCCAGCACAGGTGCACTGACCGTCCAGAGCGTTACAGGCCCCTCCATTTCCACACTGACAGGTGAGGTTACAGCCCAGACCCCAGGTACCACTGGGACAATTGATGGAGCAGTCCACACCGTGCCAACCTTCATCGAGGGAGAGTCAGAGGTTACAGATTTACTTTTTTTTTTGGCAATATTGTTGCTAGTGGTTTTCAAGTTTTATAATGAAAAGTGAGCAAACTGAAGTATAAACATAAAGAACGCATATCAGAACACAAACATCCATTCATACACCCATTTACACAGGCTAGAAATGACATAAATATACATGTAAAGACACATACAAAAACCTCATTAACATGTAAATACATATATTATTATACATACAAAACACAGGACAAAACAATAACAGTAATAATAATGAAAATAAAACAGTTATAGTTGAACTGTCTTTTCCATATTTTCCAGATACCACTATGTTCATACATGGTTCCTACAGTTGTGTTGATGTGAGTCATTCTTTACAATCTGATGTACTCCAACAGCTCTTTTATCCACTGTTTTATAGAAGGAACTTCCATGTTCTTCCAATTCAAGGCAAAAGCTCTCCTGGCACAGAACAGTCAGAAGTTCAACACTTCAGTTTGCTTGTTGGTGTATGTAAAATCTTTGAGATTTACTCCCAGAAAACAAAGTTTAACATAAAAAGGTATCTTGGCTTTAAATACCTCAGACATACAATTGATGACCTCACTCCAGATTCTTTGCATCCTTAGGTATTCACCAATTTACTTTCTTGACATGTTTTAACTGACACAACCTTGGATGACATTGAAATACTGAATGTTTTATATTGTTTTAAAAACTGAACTATATTGACATTATTTACGTCTTCTCTCACTCAATAATAGGTTTCTTGTAACATCTGGTAATAAAAAGCTTTGATTAACGTTACAATTAGCCTTGGCTTCACTAGCAAGAAGTTTCTCACACACAAGGAATTAGTCTTGGTGTTTCTATTCAATAAAATACTATGAAAAGGAATCACAAAGTACTTATCACAGGATGAGACAGACATTATGATGAAATAAAAACAGCAGAAGAAATAGATACAAAGTTCAAAATATTGATGTTTTACATAAGTCTAAAGAGCCGGGAAGATAATGAATCCTGTCGTACTAGAAAACAGTGTCTCTTTCTCTCTTCAGCTCACCTGGTTTACAGGAGCAGGATCCGTCCACAGACGAGCACTGTGCTCCATTCTTGCAGTCACAGGTGGAGGAACAGTTTACTCCATGAGTTCCTGAAGGACACGGGATCGAACAGTTTGGACCCTAAAGAGAAGAACAGAGCAGGAGACAGGTGCTTGTTTTAATACCTGGACCTGTTTTGTGACCAATCCTCTGGTGGACTTCAGGGGGGACAGTGGGACAGAAATCATCCCGAGCAGCAGAGATTAAACATGAGACTTTACTTAATGTGTTGATTTTTATCAGAGACATTCAGAGAGAGGAGGAATAAACTCTCATGGGGGGAACCTCAATTTGAGTCTGGTTCCCACAGAGTTCAGCTGTTTCCATGAAAATCATAATTCTGTGGGTAATAAAACTGCAAACACAAAATGTTTACATGCAAACAATGAGGATTTGTTTTCTAAGCTTGGGCTCAGATCATAATTCTTAGAAAAATGTTTTATTGCACACGTGTCCCTGTGTGAAACTCTGAAAATGTGAGCACTGAGAGTGTTTTTTACATATTGGTATCATTTTGGTTCTTACAGCTGCCACTAGATGCTGCTACAGAGCCATACATTTACTGACTTTCCCTCCTTGGAGGTATGCCTTGATTTTCTGTAGATTCAGGTGAATTTTTACTTTTTTGATAACAAAGGGTGACCATATTCTGAAAACCCAAATAAGGACCCAATACCCGGTCCCTTGGAGATACTGAAAAAATACCCAATGATACTCAGAGATGGCAAAGTAGCTTCATGACCAATACATTTATTTAAAAGACTCCTACTCTGTTTGAAGTGAAAATTCTCTATAATGTAAATATAAAAAATGTAAATAAGCCTATTTTCACCAGTTCAAAACATAAAAATGTAGACCAAAACAAAAGTTTGAGATAAAAATGTCAAAATTTCTACTTTTTATCTCAAAATTTTGACTTTTTTCTCATCATTTTGACTTTATCTTGAAATTTTGACTTCTTCTCTCAAAAATTGACTTACTTTCTTATAATGTCAACTTCATCTTTAAATTTTTGACTTTTATCACATGATTTTGACATTCTAACCTAACTCAAAATTTTGACTATGAGGTTGGTGCATCAGAATAATGCCAGTAGCCCAGAGTAGCGACTTATTATTCTAATTATCAATGGTCTGTAGAACAAGCTGAGAAAAACCCAGATATTTTGGGCTAATTTTGTAATACCCCCTGGACATAATTTTACAGCCAAAATGGAAGACATGTCGGGGCAAAAGAGGACGTTTGGTTGGCCCAAATATAATCTTGGATGGATGTCTTTTGATGATCATACCCCACATCACACAGGGAGTGACCCTGAAACATCATGATTTAATGCCGCTGAATCATTCTTTTAAAGAGTTTACCGTGAAGCCTGGAGCACAGATACACTCCCCGCTCACGCTGTGGCAGTCGGCTCCGTTCTGGCACTGACACACCTGCTGACACGACTCTCCGTAGAACCCTGGCGTGCACGTCTCATTACAGTAGAGACCCGACCAGCCAGGCTTGCACGTGCACTCCCCTGACATGGGGTGGCAGCTGGAGATGAGAGAGGAACATGACAGAGTTACCAAGCTTACTAGATAGATGCTGCAACTTTATTACTGATGCTGAGTGAGAGAAATTGTCTGGATGTGATGTATTTTAAAATGTGTTTAGCTGTGTTTTGCTTCTTCACAAACAGCCACAGTGTGCCTGTCTGTCAGTCAAGTCAAGTCAGCAGACCGCTTCAATAGACAAAAATTGAACGATTAATAACTATAAAAAACAATGAATAATAAATAGTTCACCTCTTGTACAGTGTATGCTGATAAAAATAGATCTTTGAACCAGGTTGTAAAGATGTGGGTGTTAATTTTACTGTAAAAACCATCCTTTTTGACTGGACCACTCAAATAACCAGCGGAACAATGGGTTTGGAAACTAGTCTGTTGTGGCCTAATCACAAAAGAGACTAAATCAGATATGAACTAAATATTTCTCTTGGACCCATAAACTTTGTTTCAGGTTTGCAGAATTCTGACCGAAGTTTTTAGAGCTTTCTTTTTAGAAGTTTTCTGTCGCCTGTGCAGAAAGTGTGCATGATGTTTACCACCTGCCAGCAGTGTGAGTATGATGTGATGTGACACAGGAGCACCGGTCGTTCTCTGTTTGAGTGACAGCTGCTCCACCTGACACAGAGCTCACATTCACAGAGACAGACCAGCTGCTCTCTGCAGAGACACATGCACATACAGCTGTGCTACACTAACTGCTCACTCAATACTGACACAGTCTGCTGTCCTTACTCAAGCAGCTCACTGACTATGATGTTTACAGTCCTCTTTAAAGGTTTTTACAAAAGCAAAACTCTTTTATCCAGTTGGTCCTCATTTATCCAACCCAAACTTCCACATGTACACAAACTTTAAAGCCCGATGCATGTACCTGCGTGTGTTGTAAACATAGCAGGGACACTTCCTGTCACAGCGCAGGCCGTAGTGTCCCTCCACACACAGGCGGACATCACATGTCTCCCCAGTGTAGCCCGGCTCACAGAGGCACATCCCGTTGGTGTGGTAGCACTTTGCGTTGTTCTTGCAGCGACATGTCTTTGCACAGTCAGCCCCATAAGTTCCTACTGGACACTCGTCCTGACAGCTGATCACAAAGAGAGACAAGGTGAGATACACAATTAATTATCATGAAGAATAAAGCTGCTCTTTGTTAATGCATTCCAGGAAATAAGCCGGATGAAAGACATGAAATTTCAACCAAATCTGTCACGAATCCCCTCCACAATAAATTGGTAAAGATGTCTGATTTGATGTGTTTGAATACGAATAGACTGAGAAGATGAAAGCACACAGAGCAGCTCTGTGCAGCAGGGGCTGGAAATAACAATGGCTCATATCCACAATCAGACACAGGACAGCAGCAAAAGACAGAACCAGAGCTTTGAACAGGTTTGCAGAACAAAAACAAAAAACGGAAGCTTTTGTCATTTTGCCTGGGACAAAAATGAAACAAGAAACTTTTGAAGTTTTAATGTCCAGGAGCAAAATTGGAACATTAAAAACAATGGAAACCAAACACATGCCAAACTTGTGCTGTGGTGCAGGCTTTTACTTCATCATTTTACTGGTAAAATATTTCTATAACCTCTAGTCAAAAGCCAGGCAGCATTGCTCAAAATGTAAACAAGAGGCAGAGGAAATTTCAGTCACACTGGCGAGACTACTGCGGTTGGCTTGAACACAACGTAAATAATAATTTCGCTTTCTGCCAATCAATGCCAACATATCTAGATTAATATGTTAAATATAGTAAAGATAAGGTAGTTTTTTTGTGGGAACAAATTAAATACATCAGGACATCTGCCCTCAGGGTCGGCTGCAGTTTTCTAATATTCTAGCATACAGAGGAAGCAAAGGAGTTAAAACTAATGGAATATGCGTACATATATTTTTTGCTTTTTTTTCCACAAAAGCTTATCCTCATAAATAGATATTGTTTCTATTGAGTTTTAAACCCCTGGGATCAAAACTTCCGCCCAAAATCTTTAATCTGTCAAATTCACTACATCCTGTGCAGTGCATCCTCCACATTCCTCCTCCAGCTCAGTGTCTCAGTCGTAGTTTTCGTTCTGGCAGTTCTCGCTCCTTTCTCCGGTTTTCTCAGTCCTGTTCATGGATTCCGGTGGGTTCGGGTGTGGCACGGCAGGCCCAGTTCCCAGTAGGCCTCCACTTTGGTTTGGCTTGCCTCAAACCTTTATTTTCTGGTTATAGTGCGCTCTGCCCGTCTATTCCTGACTGTGGGTAAGTATATGTGTGCACCCTCCGATACTGTTAATTATATGTGTGTGAAGCCGAACGCGGCTCTGAGTTCTGTCTGGGAAAACACTGAGTCTGCTTCCTCTGACGCTTTCTCTCTTCTTCAGGATGTGGATGAGTTAAAGCAGATACAGATGACTTATTTTAGGCTGTCTTTGTTCAATCCAGTCTCCAGAATCATCATTAGGTCAAATGAGGACAACAGGGACATGTCTTCTTGGTTTAGTTTGCTCTTCACTCTGACTTTCTTTGAGAAACCAAAATGACTAGATCAACATGAACTTATTTACTTTAAGTTGCTTTTGATAGAAAGTGACTTCCTGCTGCAGCTGCAGCTCAGAAATGCTGTTTTTGTGTCCTACATCTGACTTGGAGTACTGAAAGAAACCTACTGCAGCTCTTGCATGCCTCTAATCTTCAAGGCAGACTGAAAGCAAGTTCTGCAAACTCTGGTTCAAGTCCAAGGCTTTATGACGTTTTTAATTTACTTTTTTATTTCTCTGTAGTGATTTCTCTGTTCATTCCCTAAAAAAATGTGCTTAACTTAATAGCTTTGTATCCAATAACACGTCATGGTCACTATTCCCAAACAGAAGAATTTTTTTATCACATCCACGGAGTTAATAAAAGAAGTTGACTTTTTCTCTTGATTTATGGAGTGAGACATGCAAGACTGTTTAAAACCTGAACTATTCTTTCTCAAAGTCGAGGCTCATATGTTTGGGTGATTGGGCTTTTTCCACAGAGCAAATAAATGTGATCAAGTGTGTTGGACCATGACTAGGGACCCAAAATGACAGTCTCCTTGTTTGGCGACTGTGTTCCTCTTGATACACAAGCTTTCCTGAGAAGCAGGTGCCCATAAACGGCACATCCTGAATTTCTTTGTCCACTCAATGAAATCTGTGTTGTGTATCTGGAATGATGTTATTTAATGAAAGTGTTGCTGTTACCGCTCTCCTGTGTATCCGGGGCTGCAGAGACACTGTCCGCTGGACGACACACAGAAGCCGTTGTTGTGACACTGACATTCCTGAGAACAGTTTTGTCCAAACCTTCCCTCAGGACACGGCTGGCCACACACTGTCCCCTGCACACAGTAAAACACAACATCTGTCATGAGATCAGCTTTTCTAAATCCACGAGCTTCACGAGCAGCTTGAACGTTTCCTGCTGCTGATACAAACTCAGCCTGCAGTCTGAAAATCTGAACAATCACAGAGCTCATATCACTTCATAACCTCAGGAGTCTGACCTCTTTCTCTCTGTCTGAACAGGAAACTACTAAATCTGTGTCTCTTCTAAATTCATCAAGCATGTGCCCCCTCTTTGACTCCCCTCTTCTCCCCTGTACATTTTATCAGCGTCTATGTCAGGATCCTATCAGGAATGACAGGATTTAGCGTCTGCCTTTTTGTAAAGTCATTCAAATCACATGAGAAGCTTTTCAAATATTTAGGGGTGTAAATGAGAGATAAGGACAACATATTTTACAGTTTTCTAAAGTTTATAGCTCCTGGGCATGTCAGGTGAACATCTTATGTTAAGTGTAATGATGACAGCTTGCTCTACAAACTATTGATATTTATAAGATAGCGCAACTTCACACTACTGCCATTCCTCTGACGCACCAACCTGTCAAGATGAGAAATATACATTTTTTTCCCTTTTATTTAAACATGTGGCTCGGCATAATTTTGGAAGCAAATTTCTCCAAATTAAAAAAAACTTGAAAAAAAACAACAAAATTTGGTTTTGCTGAAATTTTTCGGGCCCATATTGAGTCAAAATTTGGGGATAAAGTCAAAATTTTCACTGACTGAAAGCCAGTATTGTAAGAAGTATCAAAAGTTGAGATAAAAAGTCAAAACTTTGACACTAAAAAGTCAAAATTTTGAGATAAAAAGAAAAATTTCAAAAACAAAAAGTCAAATTTGTCTTTTTTTTGTCTGCTCAATTTTTTGTTCATAATTTCAACTTAATATGGACAAAAAAAGTCTTAGCAAAGCCAGTTTGTCATTTACCTATTTAACTGGCAGAAATTGGCTTCTATAAATTATTTTTGTTCTCACAATAGAAAATGTTCACTTCAAACAGAAAAGGAGGGTTTTAGATAAATGTGTGGGTTATGAATACTTCTGCAGACTCTCCAAGAGGCTGGGTAGGAGGTTCTCTTTTTGAGTTTTTAGAGTATGGTCACCCTACTTTATTTTAAAGCTATCTCTTCAAATAAACCCTGTGAGTGCGACGGACAAACAAAACAATCCTTAAAGGGTTAAAAAAGAAACTGTTTTGGGTCTGTACCATCCATCCTGCAGGACAGGAGCACTCTCCAGTCACATGATGACACACTCCTCCGTTCTGACATGGACACCTCTCCTCACACTGCTGCCCATGTTTACCTGGAGGACACAGGTCTTCACAGCTGGGGACAGAATGATAGCAATCGGGATTTTGAAAGTGATATATGAAAGTGAATATAATGTTACATCATATTGTCTTCAAACCCATCAACAATTACAAACCCTCTCCTGAGAAGAGAATATTAAACAGTTTGCTATCACAGTCTGTCCACAGGAAACAGCTTCACATGTTACTCACAAAGCTCCAGTGTATCCTGGCGGGCACTTGCACTCTCCGGTCACATGGTGACAGGCAGCTCCGTTCTGGCACTGACACTTCTGCTGGCAGCCGTTCCCGTAGGTGCCTACCTCGCAGAGGGCCTCACAGCGCCAGCCTCTGAAGCCCGGCGTGCAGATACAGGCTCCGGTGATCGGGTTACACAGCGCTCCGTTCTTACACTGACATCTGTTGCTGCAGTGAGGGCCCCAGTGTTCACTGTCACAGGCTGAGGAGGAAGAAGAATCAGTGTTAGTTTCAGTTTGATTGACGTACAACAGCACAGGTCACAGCTCGTTAGATGTTTTTGTTTTAATGCTTCTGAAAATCTTTGTTTACGCACAGGATGACAAATTCAGACTGTGCTGCAGGAACATCACAGACCAAACACACACCTGTAAAGTAACATCAACACATGAAACACAATCTGAGTCACATCATTGTCTGTCCTCTTATCCTCCAGGTAATCACTGCTTCTGCAACAATTTCTTTTACTCTTTGACCTGTAAAGATAATAATCTCAGACCTGACCTCAAAGCAGCTCCTGTACAAAGAACAAATCAGTTCACACCATGTAGAACAAACACAAAAGAGTTCAGCAGGTAAAATTCTCTCCTGAAAGTTCAGTGTGTGAAAGTATCTGTGTCATAAATCACAGATACGTTTTCTTTGAGGACTCCAAATCTGAGCAGATTCTCACAGGAAAGTCTGCACAGGTGCTTTTTAAACACAGTAGCTTCTCCTAAGAACTGAGAGTTTTTGGGAGCTATGTGTTTTTCAACCACAGGATCCACGGTCCAAATTTAGTCCTGGTGTTTTTGTCTGTTTTGACTCTGACGTTCCAGTCATTCATTTTGTAATATTGCTGCATTCATGTGGACTCATGCGGTATCATACATATTGCAAAAACAAGTTCCTGAGTAGGAAAAACATGGGCAAGAATAGGACTTGTCACTGTGTTCATCATCAACATGGTGGGAAAACAATGGTTTTTTTGGTCACATTTCTTTGCACATTAGCATGTTGCTCAAATATAAACCATAATATGGATTTAGTGTTAGTTGTTGTCAATGTAAAGTGCTTGTGACTCATCATTTATCAACATCATTATTCTTAATATAACCTTAATGACAAGTGAGGTGCTTTAACTAAAGCAATACTTTGGTATTCATGGTCATTACTCATCATATATATTTGGATATATTATTTATGTGCATTAAACCATGATGAAACAGTTTGGCATCATTAAATCCAACTTTCTATGTTGAAAGTCGTGAGTGAATGCAGCATGTCATGTGTCTTATTTATTGTTTTCAGTGTGTTTTGGATGCTGTTTAAGCGCTTTTCTCTGACTGACCCTCTAAAAGATATTTGTCTCTTAGTAGGTTAAAATAAACACAGCTGACATGCTTAGCCCCAGTTAAAACTAAACCCCAGAAAGGAAAAACAAATAAATATCAAAAAAGCAGCTTGCACCTGTTTCAGTGAGTATCTACAGTATTGCACAACTGCATATCTGTAAAAAAAAAAAAAAAAAGAAACATTTTGGTAACACTTTCTGACCTTTGGAAAGTGTAACGTTTCCTTTTTTTTACCCCCATTATTGGTTCATAGCAGCTCTTTACCCTCAGTTGGTGCTCAGAAACTCATCTTCAGCTCATCCAAGAAGCTACTGCTTAAGTTTGGACAGAAAATCAGAACACATCCTGGGGTTTTTTTGTTTGTTCTGTTTTGTGTTTTAAACTCGAGTGTATGCTGTTTGCACTCTAACCCAAAGCCTGTTCGTCATCACCAACATGAGAACTGATTCTTTGAGCAGTCACAGACTTTATTACTGTGCGGTCAGGCAGGCTACGACCTGAACCCACCTCATTAACCCTCAGCTGTTGCATTTGACCCCTAATCAGGCCACACCTCGAACACATGAGCCCACTCCACATGTTCCTGGGCTTCACATCACCGCTCGAACTGGAAACTTTCCCGTGTTTAGCTTCAGTACGCTGTTGAACCACATGTTTATTCTCGGCGTGTTTCATGTTGTTCAGAACACGTCAGGAGGCTGAAAGAGGCGGAGTCAGAGTGTTTACAATGACAGACAACCTCTCATTATGGGACTCGCTGTTGCAGAGCTGTTATACACACTGGGATACAGGACACAGAGAAAAGATGGAATAAAATTACTGTGTGTTTCTGCGACTAACCTCAATCGTCAACTTTTTTTCATCTCTTCTAGGTATCATTTAACATCAAGTGTACCCCTACTGGTCTGTATTGAACGCATATATTTCAGTTTAACCTAGAAAGTCTTGTATAGGGAAGTTTGTTTTTTCAGTACCATTTACACTCGAGGTACCCTTCTGTATGTAGCCTTGAAAAGCTTCTGTTTTTTTGTCCATTTTTGATTTGCCAGTCCAGATCCTGTGTCTGCCACAACCACAGAACATATCAAGGAAATCTTTGTCCTCAGAGAAATAGGGCAGATTTTGCCTCTTAGCACTAAACCATGCTGGGCAGTCTAATTTTGTCATAGGGTCTTACTGCTGTAAATTGATTCCATGGTTGATTAGAAATTTTGGCACAGAGAATCTCATTTTTGGATGTAAGTCATGAACAGACAAATACAGTTGTGCCCAAAAGTTTACACCCCCCCGCAGAATTTCTGACTTTTTAGGCCTTTTCTCAGAAAATATGAATGATAACACAAAATCCTTTCTATTACTCATGGTTAGTGGTTGGGTGAAGACATCTGTTGAAAAAAAAAGCTTACTTTTTAAAATCATAATGACAACAGAAATATCAAAAATGACCCTGTTAAGAAGTTTACACAACTCTGGTTGTTTTGGCCTGATAAATGCACAAAAGTTAACACAAATGTGTTCGAATGTCTACTCAAGGTAACCATCCTCACCTGTGATCTATTTGCTTATAATCAGTGTGTGTGTATAAAACAAATGAACAGGGTCATTGTTGAAGTTTCTGTTGTCATTATGATTTAAAAAGATTAAACTCAGTTGTTTGTTAATAAATATCTTCACCCAACCTCTAACCATGAGTGACGGAAAGGTTTTTGTGTTACCTTTCATATTTTCTGAGAAAAGGCCAAAAAATCAGAAAACTCTGCTAGAGGGAGTGTAAACTTTTAGGCACAACTGTACATAAAAATGAGACAATTTCAATACCACTTATAAAGCCCTCACAGGGCCTAATGGTACGTTAGGCATCTGTGATAAAGTTTAATTTGAGGTGTCTATATGCATATGCTTTAGGGTATATTTCAGTGTCTGGTTTAAAGTACCCTTGAGTGCTAAATGGCTCTAGGTGCCATTCTGTATGTAGCCTTAAGATTCAGCATAAAGGGTCTTTCTTAGAGTACAGGTACGGTTTGGTTGGTATCGTTTAAACTCAGGTGGGTTTTGTGGTTTCCTTTGCATTTCTTCAAAGTCTGATTATTAGTCTGATTATTCTTTGTACCAGTTGAGAACTTATATGGGACCCTTCAGGATACATTAATACTACTTAGCAAATGATTTGGGATCTCAATACTGTACATTTGAAGACCAGTTCAATTAAATTCAGAAACACATTAGTTAATTCTTCCCTAGAGATTTTAGTTTTTCACGACTCAACATTTGAGAAACTTCAAATTCTACTCCCCAAGACTGAAACCAAATACCAAGGATTTCCCCACCTGTTCATATTGAGTTTGACCTGTTTCATACTTCTTGGGTTGGTATTACTTTTCAGGGTTTTACCTCTGATCCTGATGGTGACAGGGTATGAAGAAAGCCTGTAAACATAAAAATCGTTTCCCATGTGCTGTGTGGGCTCCTGCAGGCTGTGATTGACCTCTGCAGCTGACTGTGGTTTCTTTGCTTTGATTAGAATATACACAGAGCAGTTGGAGGCAAAGGAAGTGATTGCAATGATGGTGAGATGCTGGTTTATAATCAGAGGGGACTGTTTTAGTATATGTGATGAAGGTGAAGAGAACAGATGGACTTCCACTTAAAAGAGCTACAGTTCATTATTTCCCTTGCACCAATAGAAAATATACTTCTAAATACAAAACAGTGATATAACAACTATTTGAAGTTATTAATAACAAAGTCTTTGTAGTACATCATCAATAAACTGTTGTTAACTCTCTCATTGAGTTTAGACGTACACAGACACTAAAGAAAACATATGATTGTTCCTTGAGGGCAAAAATTAGATTTGACCCATTTAAAAAATTACTTCAACAAAAAGCTTAAAGCATCTTTAAATGAGGAATGACAACATAAACCAGGCAAAGGTCTGTAGAGCTTAAATGTTTAAAGTTTATCCACGTTTGTGAGCATCCTGGATGTCTGTGACCTCGAGGGGGCTCTGACTAATCCTGAATATCCTTTTCTTCACTGCTGCAACTAAGCTGGGAGTTTCTTGTTCAAATAAACCAAATATTTGGTTCATTATAAGTTTCTCATCCCATCATATAACATCAATATGTATTTTATCCATATAAAGCAGATGATTTTGCTTTGAAAGAGAGCCTATCATCCTGTAGAAACCAAAGTGCAGTTTGGAGAAATGGTACCAAAGTAAACAGCATCACTTCTAGGTTCATTACATTACATCCCCCAGGAGAGCGCCATGTCATCAGTTAGAGGTGAGTCTGAGTTTCACTGTAAATAGGAAGTAGTGAGATACACTTCACTTTCTTGAGATTAACAGGTCTTAAATTTGCTAAAAACAACAACTTCATAATGCAGATTAGTCAAAAGTCAAGCTTTGTTAGGTCTGTCCTGAAGAGGAGAATAAAACTTCTTTTTAAAGTAGCTGTGACAAAAAAAGGGGCAATTTGTTTGAAGTGGATTGTAGTGACTCTGTCAGCCTGAGGAGTCACTCAAACTGTCACAATGTGTTTGTTTTGAAAGAGAATGAGACAATGAATGAGGCTCGATTTCCTTTTAACACTACTTTTCTTGCTTAAGATAACGTTGTACCAGACACGACGCGACAAGGTAATGTATACATATCGACAGTTAAGTAGCCCTGTTGTGTGACATCAAACTTTTTATGTTTGTATCGTGGTTTAGTAGCCGGCTACATTCAGTGCTACTCACGGCCCAGTGTTCTGAGACTGTGTAACATAAATGAATCTTGGGTATGTCTTACCAGTGCTCATCTACCATGTAGAGCAAACGTAATGTCACTCTTCATTTTGACTTTTAGACTCTCAGATTTGAAACTCACTACAGCATAACTGCAGTAAAAGCATAAATATGCATGTGGGTTGAACGAAAAGTTTAGCTCGTATCTTAGCCTTTAGCACATGTTTTAGCCTTTAGCTCATATTTTAGCCTGTAGCACGTGCTCTACCACTCTTCCATTTAGCTCTTCAGCTCTTTTCTGCTCTTTGTCCCTTTTCTGTCACACAGTTCAGCTCCTTTTTCCAGTATTACTGGACAAACTGACTGAAATCCAGACCTCCTAAGTAAAGGATCTAGATTCTCATGTAGAGTCTGTAAAAAGAGAGTCCTCTGTTGCAGAGAGATTTCACATTCACTGTATGTCAAGTTTCATTGAAAGCAGGTTATAATGTAAAAAAGCTACAGTATTTACGAAGTAAAGTCATTTCGAAGCCAAAAAGAGGACCTTGTGGAACTTAAACTTTCCGTGTTCCCTTAAAAGGTACAATCATTGACATTTTTTTGCACTTTTTGTAGCATAGACCGTGATATAAAACAGTATTTTTGTCAAAGGAATTCCCTCTGAACCCTGCCTCCTCTCACCAGCCAGCTATTTGTGTGCCCTGCATGCAGAGTAACAGAGAAAACTCCGACCATTCCTCCTTTCTCCTGTAGTTCAAGTGATTAACAGGCTTCTTTTATTCCCCCTGCATTAGCCTGGTTCACTCTGACCCCACAAAAACTGCATACTTCCTTTTCCTCGGGCAGTCTGGGCCTGTGTGGGCAAGGCTCAGGGGGGAGAGATGAGGGACAAAGAGTTGGAGGAGGAGATTAGAGATACTAAGATGCACATGTAAAACCCCGCTCATTCAGATCTGTGTGCTTGGTACCTTTGTGAAACCTGACCTAGATTGAAGAAAAGGCCAAACTCCAGGAGCTTCAGGCTGGTCGGGGGAACAGACCGTTCTCTTTCATCGGCTCATTCAAGATGGCTGTGAACAAAAAGAACCGCACTGTGCCAGGATTCGGTCACAAGGCTGAGTGTGTCACAGTTCAGGCAGGAAATCACTTTTTTATTCTGATGCATGTTTGTTTTGGGGGAAGAATCAGTAACACCTTAGAGTTCCTGCAGAGTTCACAATGAAAAGTGAATCAAAGACACAACAAGCCATAAACAAAATAAAGGAGCTTCGTCACACCTCGCACCATGAGAGATTTCATGAGAGGAAAGAGTGAAGAAAAAGCCCAGAGCAGTAACTCGAGCTGCCAGTTGTTCAGAGTTGGCTCGGCTCAGACGCTCCTCACTGGGAAGGGATTGGAGCGAGATGTTTTTCCATCTTTTCAGTGATTACCCAGTCGAGCAGGCATGGTGCACTCATGGGAACAAAAAAACGCCTCTCACACTGGCACCCAGAATTCCCAGTGAGAAAAAACATCTGTAGCATTCCTACAGATTTCCTACAGACTCAGTGAGAAAGTGTGTCTTCCTCCACAGATTTAATGTCATAACACAACAAAACTATCCCACCACGGGCAATGTGTTTACACTTGAGCTGACCTCATTTCAAGTGCATGGCCACAACAACCTGCCCCTGTGAAGATACTTAAATGCATCCAGTGAAAATACATGAGTAGTAAAATTAGTAATCGCAGAATTAGTTCAATGTCTGGAAAAGCTGTCTTTTCAGAAACAACTCTTGATATGTGATATATGCAATACAACAGCTCCCTAGAGTGAAGACAATATATTTACAGCTCCCCCTGCTGACTGGCTGCAGTACAGGTATTAAAGCCAACCTCCTACATAATGACTGGGTCAAACTCTAACATCCAAATACATAAATGTTTACCAACAATGATTTATTTCACATATGTGAGGGAGAAAACTTGGATTTTAATCTAAAAAAAGTGTACAAAAGAAACTGTTTGCATTTATAGGTTCATCTAAGAAATGTCAGGCTTCTGAAACGTTTTCTCCCAATTTTACCCGTTTTTACTGCTTTTTAACCATTTTTGCCACCTGACACTTCTATTTATGGCTACTTCTTGTTGTTTTTGCCACTTTTCACCTTTTAAAATTCACTCTTGCATATGCAGTTTTAAACTATTTAGCTCTTCAGTTGATCAGGGTCTAGGGCTGTAGAACATTAATCAAAAAAAATTGATCTGGTATTCTGACACATTTCGGCTTAAAGAAGTATTGCACTGCCTGCCGTGAGGATATTGCAGTAGGCTTTATTGTGATTTACCAGTCTATAGTTCTAAGTCTTCTACAATACAGCATGATGTTCATTTAGTAAATTAAGGTCCCATTTAAAGCCACACAAACAAGGAAGTAGGGGAGGAGTTAGACAAGGGAATCAAGACGGCATGTTTTGAGTTTAAGAGGGTCATGGTAAGTGTAAAAGCTAAATATACGAGACACTGCGTACCCGTGGAACTCATTATCAAATTAGACAATTAACTGTTTCATTGGTTGTACTTGCAGACCTTTTTGAGTGTGATATTAGATCTTTGGCACACTCATCTACCTCAAGTTGTGAAAAAAAATGTAGCCAGAGTCCTAATACTCAACAGGGAAGCCCTGCAAGGCATCAAAAACAACCAATGTATCACCAAGACTTTGCAGAAAGATTTACAACACTGAATAAAGATCTCAGTAGGAAAGTGAAGTTTTTACACATTGAACATCAGGGAAAGATCTCAGGCTGTCAGATTACCAGCAGCTCTCTCACTTCTCTCAAAGCTGAACTTGAGGCCTCCCATGCGTCTTGTGTTGCTATCATGTGTACTAAATCACAAGCTCCAGCGCCCCAGGTCATTTTCAACCACACAATTTTCTCCCCGTTGTTATTCCAGCTTCCCCTGCAACACAAGCAGACTTCCCCCATTTCCTGTGCTTGGCCCCCAAATTGATCCTCAGACATATTGTTGGGGCCCACTGACCTATAAAACGCAGCCAGCGCATCAGAGGCTTCAGCGGCTCCGTAGGAAATTAAAGACATGTTACTGAACGGTGGCTAGAGCCGTAAGTGACCTGATATGTTCAACGGTCACTGTGTTTGACAAAGAAACAAACACAGTTTTCCTTTCCCCAAACATTTCAGCGAGAAAAGATCATGCTATTATCAGGTCGCCACGTGTCTTCTGTCCTCTCTAATTAACCCAGCTTCTCATCAAAAACGTCCACAATTTTAGTCATGGAGCCTGTTGTTTCAAGAGTCAGCAGCTTCTTAACCGCTCTGTCACACATTCATGGTGATCAAAAAAAGCTCGGGTGGTCCGTCAAAACTTCAGATCAGTGTTCATCCTAGAGCCATGTATTGTCTCAGGGACACAGACTGCTGGAGAAGGAAGAGATTAAAGGCAGGAAACACAATAGAGCAGTGTGAATCTGTTTCCAGGTCCAGAACAAACATTTTACGCCAAAAACCTGAGATTTGAAAACCTAATTTTGTTATTCAAGACCCGGTCCAATTTTGTGTACTATGCAGACACTGTGCCAAAAATGAATCTGTGCGTGGATGCAAAAGACCGTTTCTTCACCTAATCACCCTCAGAAAGTTAGCATCTGACAAACAAGAGCCTTTAAAGTGAAGGCCCGTTGATATCTCATGCATCCTGGCCAAAATAACTGCACTTCAACACATCACAGAGGCTGTAATTAACATTCAGACACTCAGATACAGGCTGTCAGATACACTTAGCATGTACATCAGTGTCTGAACGAGAGGAAATACATCTCCATACCAGCAGGTAGCAGTAGTCTGCATTCAAAGAGGAAGATGAAGGATCTTAGATTCAAGAGCGTGGAATAGAGAAGTATTTGTCCACCATCTTCACACTAAACTCATTCACTCTGCATTTGGTTCATCTTATCTAGAATGAATCTGAAAAAGCCAAAGATTATTTCTCAGCTGTCGGCCATTCAGGTTTTTCTTTGGGAGAATAAAAAGATGTCTCGTCCGCCTGCTTTCCTCACTTAGTCTCTCAGCCTATCAGAGGAGTTTCTTCCATTTTCAGAACAAAGTATGTGCAGGATTTCTCTCAGATACAGTCAATTATTGATGACCTGACTTTGGTAGAACAACAACCAAAGGATCCAACTGCCAACAAGTTTTTAAGGAGTAGTGATGGGTATTGATGAGATTTTATTGTGACCAATGCTCTTATTGATTCTGCCTATTGATCTGCTTCTGGATGTGAACTGTGTAAAACTGTGCGTTAGTGGGACGTAGTTTCATGATTTCTTTTCTTCGCTGTAAAAATGTCATCCCCAGAAATTCTTAATTTTCTCTTTTACTATGACAAACTTAAAGCTGCATAGCTTTTGTTTTTCCTTTTAGATTTGGTACCGATCAGTTCAAAAACTCTGCAACATAACTCAACATAAAGACAGAAAATGGTTCCCAAATCCTGGCTCACATTTCCAGGAAAGAGCATCAAGTTTCCCTGTCATTCATACTTTCATTAAGTTCCTGCAGAGAAGAGAAACTTCCAGAAGAGAGCAGACAGACAGGCCAGCCTGCTGGGACCCAGGAGAGCTGAGACACAACAATGAGATTCTTTATTACAGACTGACACTGAAGACGGCGGGGGAACACCCTGTGGGTCGCTCATACACATCAGCACATAGGTCTGCTGCTGGAGACACATTAAAATAACCTCCATCAGACGGAGAGTGTCTGCGTGTTTGGTGCCAAGAAGAGAGGTCGTGTTTCCAACATCAGTTATCATCAGCCCCAAATACAAACAACAGATTCAATGTGGTGATGAGTTGGAGCTGCAACTGTGGCAGATAAACACCAGCCTGAAGACATGAGCTGGTACGAGATCACAGAGCTTCACAGTGTGGACTGATGAGCTGATGGAGAGGAATGAGACACCAGGACTTCCCCTTCTCCGTCCGCAGTTGCTTCTTTACAGATTAAACAGTCAAAATCATTTGGGGCATCAGAGTGGCTCCACTGAAGACAAATAACTTAGTGTTTGTTAGAATTGGACAAAGCCAGCATGATGATGTTAGCAAGTGTTTGGACATTGTTTTTTTTGCTGTTGCTTTTTTTGACCTTTTTGGGACAGAGAGTTGAGATGAAGAGAAAAAAGAAGTTAAGTTCAGGGGTTTGACTCCTGTCCTTTTTTTCAGCTTACCTTATTCGTAGTATCTCACTGTCTCTTCAACTATCTAATATATCAATAAAAAGCAAGAAAAAAACTTAAAGAAATGTTCTGCAAACAACAGAGCTGCTTTATCTGAAGGACTCATTTCAAGATTAATTGTGTTACAGCAGCTTGACAAAGGCTTTGTTTTTAAAAGCTCTGTCAACATTTGTGTCCCGGAAGACCCGATGGGTGCAGCCTATGGGAGCCACTATATATTTTGTTTCATTGTGAAAACAGACTTCTCTTTTGCCTTGAAAGATCTTCACCAACAGCTCCTGTTTGGTCGAGCTATCACCACCAACAATGATGCCTGGTCAGAGCAGAGTGGATGAGGTTGTAAAGGATCTTTCGAGTGCAACTCAGTTTTCCAATTCGATCTGTTTGGCATTGGCAGAAGATTTGGCAAAATTTTCACGGGCATAACCTTCATCCTCATCTCTGCTACTCATCCTACGAATGCATGTTCCTTACAAATGTGGTGCCGTTTGAAGGGAAATAAACAAGCCTTCCAAGGGTTCTGGTATTTTTTCAAGACAACAGACAACAAGAAATAATCCACAAAGCTTTGTAACTGTGGTGTATCTATTACTGATAGTAACCTTGGAATTAATAAGGAGGGGTTTACAAAAAGTTTTAAAAAGTTCTTTCTAAAAAAAAACTCTTTAGTGCCTCTAAGAGTATACCAACACTGAACTAACACGTCTTCATTAATAATTCCACCAAATGTTGTCACCTGTTACTTTGAGTTTCCTCCTCTGTGACCTTTCTGAGCTCAGTTAATGCTCAAATGAGGCTCTGATGGTATTTTCAAATTTAATTTAGCTGCACAGAAGCTCATTAACAGTTCAGTCTTTCATTCAGATGTCAACATGATCCATGCTCCAAACACACATTCCCTGAGGCTGACAGCCGTCAGCTGCTGCTTTCACTGCTCACCAGCTGCTCACCGCTCCTTCATTTCCGTTACAGAACCGCAGGACATCAGCCTCCAGCACTGAAAGCACCAACTTCTGAAAATGTGCAAGTGTGTAAAGACATCTGCATGTTGTCTGTAGTGACCATATCAGAGGATTGTGGTATTTCAAGGACATCTTACATTATTTCATTTTGTTTGTAGTGAGCATGTGGTCATGCTGGGGGAAAGTTTGACCAAAAGACTAAAAATGAGACTGTTTTGTAAACTCATTCATGCTGCTCTAAAATTAAGATGAGATATCTAGAGAGGCTGAAGTCCCCCTTTGAAAAGCCATGGTGTTACTGTGCCCTGTTTATTCAAGTTTTTAAGAGACACACTCACATTTTGACTTACCTATTTACTGTTGGTGGATGGTTCACCATGATCAGCTTCGAAGAACATAGCGTGCTCACTGCATCTCAATAATTTTAATCAAGAACAAGAAAAAACTTCTTGTCCTCCTCATGTAGTATAAAAAACTGGAGCTAATATTGTAGCAAAACTACTTACTAGTCATTAGTAAAAGTTTAATTAGCGCTGTTTTCAGGTGACTTTTGCGTCAGATCTGGCGTGTAAGATCGGCTGATGTGTGGTGCGGTCTACAAATCTGTCACACAACACAAACACTGTCCAAAAATATGTGTGGTGAGAGTTTGTTTGCCCTTAGTGTGAGCTCACTGTGTCCCAAGGTGTGTATGTAACGAGGGCTTGGAGAAGCCAATAAAACAAGGACTAAATCACAAAGGGCGCACACACACACACACACACACACACACACACACACACACACACACACACACAAAGGGTCAAATGCACTTGATACTATTCTACCTTTCTATGCAAATAGGCCTTTAATAGCATTTAATAGCATATAATTCTAAATCATCAGTAACACACATACAGGGGAAACTTTTATTGTCTGCCAACAGCTGCTCAAAAAGTCTTAAGTGTTAAGAAGCATTTTCACAGCCCTGAAAGACAAAAAATAAAATGTCTGCTAATTTCCCTCTGACATGGCTAATTTTCTATGATCATGGGATCAATCAGTTCCAACATTCATTCTGGATAAGCTGTTCTGAGCTAGCTTAGCAAGATATGAATTGGGGGATCTTAATAATCTAGTATATGTTTCTTTTCTTCAACACACTCATCGTCTTTACGTGGACAGATTTCATCTCTGTCAGGATGAGAGCACACAGCGCAGCTCTGCACAGCACAGAGTGGAAATCCTGACCGCTTGTCTCAACAACAACAACATGAAAAACACAAAACTGCACAGAGCTGCAGAATTTTATTAATTTGTTTTTCCACATGATTATCATAAGTGCAGTTTGCTTTATGATTTAGATCATAAGACTTTTTTGTGACTCTCCCCTTGAAGATAGACTAGCTGACAAGTCATCCGCGTTCACAGTGTATTGTTTGGTTTCCTGTTAAAAGCATCTTTATACAAAGCAACAATTTGTACCACTTTTTAACAGCTTTTCTTCTTTATTACATCAAAACTATCCATCCAAAGAAAATGGTGGCAGCGTAACAGAGTCTCATGGGGGTGATCTAAGGTAAGATTTGGGGTGAATAATAACCCTTGCCACACACATTTTAAGATTGTGTTTCAGATCTGTCTACACATCCGTTTTTCTTGCAAAGCAGATCAGTCGCATAGATCACATGAAAACAGTGAGTGAGAAGTATGACTGCATTTACAAAGTGGTTTATATACTTGCAGATACGTGTACAAATTCCTGTAGGTGTCTGCAGATTCATCTTGAACTTTTTGAATTTGTAAGCTATGTCACATTCAGATTCTGGTTCTTATTTTGAGTGTTGGCACTTGTGATTTTGTAGCTGCACCCTAAAGATGAATAGAGCACTTGACACGGACACTTTCATTTCCCTTTTAAGGTACACAGGTATTTGTGACTTAGTTTGGGACTTTGCAGAGGTCGGTAAGATGACACCACAGCCTGATTTCCCTCTTTAGTTCAGAGACTTTCACAGAAAACCACAGTGTCTCTCTCTCAGTCTCTGTCTCTGTTTCTCTCACAGACAAAGACCTGATGGCTTACAGACAGCAGCAGCTGCTTAACTCACCACTTGAGCAGTTGGAGCCCCCCCAGCCCGGCTCACACTGGCAGGTGTTGGGGGCCATGCAGCGGCCATGAACACAGCTCTCTGAACAGTGAGCTGGAAACAGAGGAGACAGGAAGACACACATCAGCACAGACACAGACAAAAATTTCTTCAAATTAAACATTTGGGAGTAAGGAGGGGTAATTAGTAATGTTTCGACACAATTTCTTCTTGACTAAGCTCTCACTGTGCTCGAACTCTGTTTTTCAACTTGTCCTACTTTATGTTTTTGTGTCCTAAGACTCAAATTAAACACAAATTAAAGTGTACTGCTCTGTTAGAAGCGTGTCGGGTTATAAATAACCTTTGCCTTTGGCTCTTAAAGTTTTCATAAATAGGAAGGCTGAGAGTGGATTTTGAGAATCCAAAACTTAACTTTTCTGCTGCAAAAAACACCAACAAAATAGATTTATCTGCCCTGTGACCACCTGATTTACAGTGAGCTTTAATCGTGCAGGAATTGAGGGTTAACATTCTCTTCTGAAGCAAATTACTGCTTCTCCAAACTAGCTAAAGGTTGACTTGCTTCGAAGGACTGAACTCATCAGAAAGTTTATCTACAGCACTAATTGAATTTCAACAGGTGTTCTGTGAAAACTGTGCCAAAAGAAATCCCCATCATTAGGAAAAAAACCTTATCCAGTGCAAAGAAATTGTGTTAATATATATTTTTATTTTATACTTATTTTCAACCCAAGTTGATGCTTTCATCACTAACGTTGATAAATGATTCTTTAAATAATTTTTCACATTGTGCATTCAGGGCTTTTTCAGTCATAGGTTTAGATTTGTTGCTTTGCAAATTTACACCTACACTGAAATGAAATTTTTTTTAAAGATGGACCAATTTTGAACAATTTGGGGTCTAGATGAGGATACAAATGTTTTAAGAAGTTCTTTTTATTATAAAAAACAATTGATATTTTTTTTCATCAGGTTACTTTCTGCAACACAAATAATGCACTATGTGTGGACAAATCATCAAATCAACCAAGTTAAGCAGTGACATAAACTGATACATTGGTGGACCAGCAGCCCACGTTTTCTGTCGGTATAATCTCTGGTTTTGTCAATTGAGTCTGGAGATTCTGAAGAAAGTCAAGCTAAAGCTGTTTCTACTTTAAAAAAAGAGCCAACCCTCTACAATTTTGCACTTTTATGCTTAACAGGGGCTTGATGTGGGATCCTGTCAGCACTTTTTTTTCATTCTGGAAGAGAAAAAATAACAAACCTGGAGAAATTAATGGTTTAGTTGATGCATAATGCAGATTTTTGAATGTCATGTCAAGTCATATTGTCCCCTCTGTCTTGCAGCAGGTTTTTGAGTAATGTTTAATCCTGATCTGCTTCTATATGAAGAAGAAGGAAAACATAAACTACCTGTGAGTGATGTCCTATGTGTGTTATACCAGAGTTCGCTGACCCCTTTGCCTGCAGCCAACAGACACTAACAGGTGTGAAGCCACAGAGGCTGGTGGCAAAAACAACAACTGCCGTGGAGCTGCGTCAGTAAAAGGCAGCATTATGCCAACACACTCAGCCTGCTGCTGTGACACAGAGGTGATCTCTGATAAGGAACTCATATTATAAGTGTCTTCTTCAGCTTTATCAATGCAGGGGCTGTGAAAAAGTTCAGAGGTTCTGGGAAGTTCAGAGAGGGCTTTATTTCATGTGAAAAGACTGTTAATTGTGAAAGAAAAGATCACATGAGTCTCACAGTTACTGCAGGCAACGCACTGTTTCCAGATCAGAGTCTGATTCAAAGGGAATCAAATTAATTGAGCTTAAATTTAGGTTTTTTTTTCCGTAAGATTCTTGGTTTGCCTTCTCCACTTTAGGGTAAAAAATTGAACTATGAATTCGTATGTCAAAAGGTTTGTTTATCTCCAAGTGTGGCAACACAATACTTCTATTGTAGCTGTCATGTAAGTCTGGTTTCTGCTAAGTGGCAAAAATGATGCCAGCGTAGAAATACAAAAAGCTACAGTTCCACTAGTGTCCACTAGAGGTTGTTTCCCTGCATTGAGTCAGTCCCCATTAAGCCCCATGTTAAAATGTTCAACTTTGGAGCAGAAAAAAACAGTTCATAGCCCAAAACTAAAAACACTTCGAGTCTCAATAGTTTATTTTTCTGCAAGGTAATGAAAACTGCACTGAGTTTACTATATCATGGTCAAAAGCTTTCAGTGTAACAAGGGGTGTGGCAGATTGATTGATTGATAGTGCTTTGTAGCTCTTTGCTCTTTGCTTTAGGTTATGAAAACAAATCGACTTCCTTGTAAATTCCAAAATTCACCTAAGGTTAGCTGGAGATAGCCTTTCCAGAATAGTACCGGCTTTGTGCTTGTAGTAAGGCTCTACTACCTGGGTGTAAAGCAGAACAGCTGACTGACATCATTTGGTAGCTTGGCATGTTTTGTCAGGATGTCGATCGAATAAACAGTGATGAAGTTGTATGAAGCAAAGCAGAGGTTGAAGTGTGTCCACTAAAAGTTTCTGTTTTTGCCCCTGATGGACTCAGATTGTTGTATAAAGCGTCTGATCAAGTTACACAAAGGAGAGTTGGAGCTTTTGGGGGAAGAAATGTCAAGACATGTCTGAGTGAAATTCTGTCCAAATGTTTGGTTCCAGGGTTACTTACGAGCACATATCTCTCCATTCTCAAAGAAGCCTGGACAGCACTGAGACTTCCTCCGGTACATCATCTTCTCTCCTCTACGATACGCCGTCCGATAGCTCACTCTACACGAAGACAGGAAGTGATGTCACAAATTTTATCACAAAGTACAGAGGAAAGCTCACTGAATGTGGTACAGAGTGGTGTCTATTTTAACGCTCATTTTACTGTTTTGTTGTCCATGGATTTCCAACAGCAACAATATTTGAAAGGTATTTGGAGGGTGAAGCTTGTGGAGCATGACCTAAACGACAAGGCCATCTGCACTCCACATCAGACCACTTTTTGACCACTTTTCAAACAAATATTCAAAACTGAGGGATAAAGAGAAAAAGGCCTCACACTAAATACAAGCAAGTTAGAGCGGCTGTCTGACTCCATAATGAAAATCTTGTTAAACTGAAAGACAGGGTTTCTTATCTGATAGGACCACACGCCTGGACAGGGTGGACTGGTGCACATATACATGCATTTGACTGGCAGACATGAGGTACATGAGGACAAATTCAAACAATGAAAAAAACACAGAGCTCTAAATTTGGAATGAAATCCGTCTGGGTGTAAAGCAGCTCTTTGTGAAACAACCCTGGAGGTGTCAGGCTCAGATTTGCCCAGATTTAAAAAAGAAAAAAAAAAGTCTTAAAATGTAAGTCTGACAGGGTGAATAAGGCTGACATTATTATTACACAACTGATAGACACAGAGCAACAACTTAAATGCAGAGGCCACAATTTTAAGTCTCTGCAACAGAACTGCATTATTATGTTGCATAAAAACAGAGACACTCTCACTGTGTGGCCATACGTCCACATCTGGCAGCATCATGAGCAGAATTATGACGCTAAGACGACATATGTCACCCATAAATTGTTTGCTACACGACATTATGCCCTCAACGTCTCCCATTTATTTCAGATACAGATTTTGGAAACCCCTCTTTGACAGGGGCCTTACTGAAAATGTGAAACTCAGCCAAACTTTAATTAAGTTTGGATGAGGCAAAGAGACAGGTGTTATGTCTCTTTGCAGACAGCTACAGCGAACCCACCTGACAGTTACGTCCACGATGCCCTTACATGGTCAAAACTGCTAAGTTTATCACAGTTACCATGACTTTTATTATAACAGCATTGGCACTGCCATATCACACAGATGTGGTTTCTCTCCCTGGTTGTTCAAACTGTACCTCCTGACTGAGTCACATCAAGTTTTGAGGAGGTACACTTATACAGCCACCCTAATGTGGGCACATTGCAGCCATCTTGTGATTTCCTTTCTGTAGTTAACTGAAATAAATATCTTAGCCAAAGCTGAGCATCATCACTGGGATGATAGACTCACTTTGAGGGGGTTAAAAGATATATAACATCTGCTGCAGTACAATAATTGAAAAAAACATATATCACATTTCAGTTACCTGTGTCTGGTGCACTTGAACCAATTGAGGATGTCGGTGCAGCTGGTGTAGTAGATCTGATCGTAGGGATGAGCATACGACTCCTGCACTGTCACAGAGTAACTACATGGAGAAAAAAACACGATAAAAAAAATCGTACAAAAAGACAATACTTATTAACAGTGTCACCAAAGTAAGCTACAAACACAGGGGCATCAGCCTCAATACTCACGTTCAACATTTGCTACAACAAACCTTAAACAACATTAGAACTGAATGATGTGAAAAAATAATCTCTTTGCAATTATTTTATTATGCTACAATTATGATTCATTTTGTGATTTAGTTAAAGAAACACAAGCAATAAATCATTCTTTATTACAAAGAGCAGCATATAAGATAAATAAAACTAGGAAAAATAACTTTGAAAACAAAGAGCTATTTTGATTCAAATGGCCAATTTGATATCAAGTGCCATTTTGAGGGGATGATATATTTTTTAAATTATTCTCATGAATATGAAAACATACATAAGAGAAAAATAGGATTTCTGTAAAAATAGAAATGAGCACTAAAGAAACTGTTTCAAGCTGCTTTTTGACAATTTTTTTTGCTCCTTTCTGACAATTTTCAAGTTTTCTCCCAACTTCTGGCCCTTTTCTTATACTTTGCTGTTTCTTCACCATCTCGCCAAAATAAACTTGCATTGCCTGGGATTAGAATTTAAAAGCCAGCCATATTGCAATTTATCTAAATTTGCAATAAATTTTCTAGCCCTCAATAAAATGGAGATAATGAATGGATGAATGGAATCCCCATACAAATGGCATTGGTATGGAAAAAACACGCATACATGACACCAACAACAAACAAACAAAAACAGAAAACAGCATTCACTTGAGATGTCTGACACAAACATTTCCATACCTCATATCTCAAATCTCAAATTTTCTTTACTTGTTGTCGCTTTTGTCTCTCAAATCTATGTGGGCAGAGCAAACGGAAGTTGAGATGTAATACGGACAAGATTTTAACAGCTGACCAGATCACAAGCAACAGATCTGAGTGCCAGCATTCACTCTTCGCACTATATTGTATCCCTGAATGTGTCTCTAGCGACCACTTGTGATTTCATCTCAGTTTGCATAAACAAAGAGCCCAATTCACCCTCATAAGACCAAGAACATCGCTGTGAAAAAACTGTGCTGCAGTGAGGGAGACGGCTGCACTCGTGTGGAGCAGGTGATCACAGAATGAGGTGATGGTGTGATATAAAACTCTAATCATTAAGCCTGACGTTCCTATGCAGCTCTGAGGATGATCAGTGAAAACCACACAGCAGACTGGGGTCTCTGTTTACAGAAACAAAACACACTCAGTGAACCACCTGATAAACACAGACACAACACGTCCATAAAACATCTGTATCCTTACTTCTCTGCTTTATTATTAAACGTAAACATAAATTATTGTGTCTACCTGAGCATGTTGGGATGTAGATCATGAAACTGAAATACCATCTTTGTTTTGTGGGTTCCATTCAAAAGAACAGACCCAGACAGATTCAAGTTATATCTGATCGTCTTCTTGTCCTATAAATCGCTAGTTTTCTTATAAACTTTGATAGCCCCCCTCTCCGACCACATCTATGAAAATCTTCCATCATCAGAAAGAAATCAAAAAAGAAAACATATTGTCCCTTACTGAAAACAGCAGGGATAAATTAATCAATATATATCATGTATCGTGATGAGGTATTTTTCCTAATCTCATCCCCCCCCAGGAGCCAAGTCTGGTATTATGCTTTTTCTCCCTCCTCCTCTCCCTGTGTTCTCCCTTTCTATCTAATAAAACAGAGCGCTGTGCACGCTGATGACCCAACAGTTTTCGCTCCTGTCCTCCCCCGTCTCTTTCTTTTTAAGTTTCTTGGACCCGATGTAACTGAAATGTAAGTCTGTTGCTCTGAAACATGTGCAATGGCGAATAAAGCATCTTGAATTTTGAATACAACATGTGAACAACCTCCAAGTGAAAATACAAAGTACTCAGAGTGTGTTCATGTGTGTGTGTGTGTTTCGGGCAGGATTAGCCCCCCCCCAACATGTCTCTGTGTGGCCATGTCTGTCAGTGGTTTGTATTACATAAAGATTTCAGTGATTGTGCCTCAGAGGGAAATCATAAAGACTTTGTGGAGGGAGGGGGGGTGACAGCTCTACCTTATGACTCCCATGTGAGCTGGTCTTACCACATGGTCCTCAGACTTCAAGTTGGTGCTCCACAAAATCAAGTTTCAGCACCACTTGGGGTGAGCACAAGTAAAAATAAAAAGGTGAAAGCTAAGTTCTAAGTGAAAGGGGACGTCAGAGACAAGTTTCAAAGGTGTCTCAAGACCACACCTGAGGAAGACTGGAAAAGGCGTAACTACATTCTTCATATGCAATTCCACATTGTTTTTAATTGAAATCAGGAAGAATCATGATTAACTATGATTAAACATGTAAATGATAAAATATTCTGCAAGACACTAAAAAATCTTCACCAGCTGACCATCCAATGACAAACATCCTGTCTACAAGTGATTTTACTGTGAAAACTGCATTGCTTTTATTTCCTCTAAAACTTGAATTGTAAGTTGCTGTGATATGACACTCACATTTTACTCTCCCCCTAAAATAAATAATTATACATAGGGTCAAGGGGAATTCTGCTTTTTTTTTAAATCCCCTGAAAGTTCTTCAAATTTCCAAATTAGAAAGTTTGATTACATGGGTTTATCTGTTCTGAATAACATCTTTTAATTTACCAGGAAATAAAGACTCCAAGCAGAAAAGTCTGTTCCTTTGATTATAAACAGTAAATCAGAAACAGTAACCAGTTAGAAAATTTCTTGGTTATTAGTTTTACTCAACCGTTATTTTTATTTTTGTCAGTGCTGTGGGTCAAAACTTTTAACTGTGAATAACACAAAGATAACTAGATTTGACTTCAACTGGAGTTACACATTAATGTTTTCTGTCCATATGATTTAAACAGAAGCATACTGTAAAAATAAATTACAGACAAACACACACAAGTGTTTCATTCATTTTTTTTACCCTACAGTGTAATTTTAGAGAAGAAACAAAAGTCTAACTGTTCACATATTTCTCTCAACTATTCATTGTCTGATGTTGACAAGAACACTGAAGAGGCGCATCGTGTTTTCTGTGTCCATCAGCTTCGGAGGTGTTTCAAACCAACCAGTTTTCTTGCAGTGTAAAAGTACATGCAAAGTCTGACTAGAAAACTCATTTTTAATGTGAAAAGGTAACGTATCTATTAACAATAATATAGAGCCACTATCTAAAACGTGACAACAAGCAAACTTTGTGAGTTCAGTTTGTTCCATTGTTTAGTAGTCGGTGACATTGAGCGCTACTCACAGCCCTGTGCTGAGACATATCTGTGAGACATAGTGAATCTTCAAAAAAAAACAGCATTCGAAACACATCCTTTGACTGTTTCCGAGTCCTAAAACCTTTGAGACTGTCCCAAGAAACCTCCTTATCATAGATTCTGCCTTTCCCAGACTGTCCTCCTCTGACTCTCTGTTTTAGTTGAAGTCTCAGAGAGTGATGGCAGCTGCTTCCTCAGATTAGTCTGTGAAAGGAATACAGCTGAGAAATCTGCCTCCACCTTTCTTCTTTTACACATCATTCAAAGTGTTTCCAGGCTTCCTTTTAATCCTAATGTCAGCCCGCAGACTGACTCCACCTTTCGACTCCTCCAGCTCTTTTCATAAATACTTTTTACCAGTATGAACCCAGGATGTTCAATCTCAGCTTCACCTCATTGCCACTTGAGAGGTCAGTCTTATTTTAAATCAGTGTTTCTAACATGAAAACATCATCAATAGGTTTTAAACCACTGCTTCAGACACCAACAGGTTGACGTCAGCGAGGCCACATTCATAGCTGTTTGGGAACCACCTGATACACTCAAAAGATGACATTGTGACTTCAATCAAGTTAGTAATGTCAAGTGGTTCCACGTAAATGTACTAAGTCGGTTGAAAGCAATAACTCTAGGGTCACTAGGTTGAAATTATTATTGCTTTTTGCGAACTCAATGCATTGAGATGGATTGTTGCAATATATGAACAAAAAGAAAGAATAGAAAATGACGCAGCATCACATGACCGACCTCTCCCAGTGGCTGCAGACGTTGGGGTCCTCCAGGTTGAGGGAGGAAGTGATGCAGGGCAGGAAGCAGAAGGCCACAGCCAATAGGACGGTCCTACGGCAGCGCAGTGACACACCCATCTCAGACAGAGCTGCTGCACCTGCACATGAGAAAAGAAGGGAAGAAGACGTGCTCAGTGTTTGTTCACAGAGTATTTTAAGGTCAACCATAGGACCTCAATTCAGGAGCTTTCAACCCCCAGATATTTTTTTAGAATCAAACAGATGAAAGATAGTGTTTTGGGATCATCCTCTACTTTTTGTCATGCAAGATGATAAATCCCTGAAGTTGAGGGTTAAGATAAAGATCTCAACTTGATAATAAATCAAGGGGCTTGAGTTTTGGGGAAATTTTAGCTCTTATTAGAGATAAATTCTTAGCATTTTGATTCTCTCACCACAAAAATAAGAAAGTTTTCGGTTTCAGTTGAAAAACCACGCAAGTCATGGGATGAACCCGAATTGGATCTATATATAACACTATAAAAATGACAACTCTCAGTTCTCTTTTACACACATACCAAACTTTTACAGCACAAAATTTAGCCGTCAAAGCATTTCATTATAACAGAGGTTACCACAGGACACACTGTTTGACATCAAAATGGAACATTCAATAACATTTAACCTGAAGAAAAGAATAGAAAAGACAAAAGTGGGAATGGGGATTGCCCGTGATGCACAAACTCAAACACAATCTCATGAAGAGTAACTGCTAAAGTTCATCACTCTGGTGATGGTCGTCCTCCTCCAGCATTATGTGGCTTTGAAGAATTGAAAGTCAGAGCTTCTTTTGTGAGCTGTGTTTACTGGTTTTCTATTTTCAGGGACAAAATGAGAAGCACTGGTTTCTTTGTGGGTTCAAACTGGAGAATTTTCTTTTCACGCAGTAACAGACCTTCAACTTCTCTCTGAAATATTTCAACCAAAAACTGCCAAGCTGGTGTTTTTATATCCAAACAGAAGGACCTTTAATCTTCACAGTTTGACATCAGGCACTTTGTTATCTGCTTAAAGTATTTACCTATAGCTGAACACAAAATAAAGCATAAAGAGAAAAAAATGTGCTAAATTTCTGTCACATCACCTGTGTGGACTTCAAAAGAGAGATGAAAGATAAAAAGATAAATCCATTAAAAAGACACAAAGAAGATTGAAAGTTTTTGATCAACTGTTTGGTTTCTTTAGACAGTGTTCGTGTGGAAGTGACTAAAACAATGCTTCACTGTGTGAAAGTTATTTTTGAGTTAATTGGTTTTGTATGGGTTTCTTGAGGGCAGTATCATTTAAGTTAAATGGTTCTGATTAGGAAGACTATTGCCCTCTCCATATTTTCTAAAACATGTTCATTGTTTAACGCTAACACTTGACGCAAGAGTTAGCCGTGCTTCAAACCTAATCTTTGAATTTGTTTGTACTTCAAGCTGTTCAGCTGCACTGCTCATCCCAGTCTAAAACTTATAAGGTTTGTATTGTTTTTATTACAAGTTAAGTTTAAAGCAGGGATCTTTGGGATTTGTCTTTGTGTCTGTTCTTTCTTCTTAATGATGCAGAAACAGCTGGAAACTGAAGCACTGGATCATCTTTATCCATCTGCCTGATGAGTCCCATCAAGGTTAGCCCACAGTCTCCTGTCTCTCTTCTCTTTTGGAAATCACTGTTTAATGGAGAATCCTCCGAGACGTATCCAGTGACTGTGTGTCTGCTGACAGCGTGTCTGTGCAGGCGGTTTATGGTCCAGCAGGGCTCGTCCTCTCTGGTTTCACTGAGCAAAGAGTGGGCACAGCTGCAGCCACCAACGCCGAAACCCCCCCAATCCAAGACAACTGCACCACTGCATAAACAAGGGCATGCTGTGTGTGTGAAAGGGCTCCAGACACACAAACCCTGATGGAGAGGATTAGACCGGACTGCTCCACTTTGATACACACTTCCAGGCAGCGCAGCATCGACGCCTCTCTGTCCGCTCACAAAGAGCTGCCAGGAACCGAGACCTGCGACTGAAGTCCCTCCAGGGCCCAACAAAGACTGCTCTCAGACCCTAAACTCATATTTATCTGCAGACTACTGCAATCCTGGGGCCTGAATGATCAACTGCAGGGACGACAAAATGCAACTGATGCATATTTTGCAGACTGCCAGCTCCATACTTGATTTTTCACTCTTTCAACACTTAAATAACAGGCTTGAATGTGTCAAACAGTGGATATGTGTTCCCCCCTCAATCAGATAAAGGTTTGATGCAAACTGGGTATGGTTATAGTATTTTTTTAAATTAAATAAACCTGAATGTCTCTTATCTGTGAAGATAAAAATGAGATATTACTTTCAGGCTGGACACTGAAGTTTGTGTGAGAACATGGTTTGAGGAAAACATGAAAACTGTCCTGGTATTGTGGGAGGATTCCAGCCAATACTTACTTTTCTGTGAGCTGCAATGTTTTCGGTCTATCTAGCAATCCATAAAAGTGACTGTGGTCAGATCAAATAGTGAATTTTTAAATCAGATATATCTGTAAAATAAACTCGATCTTTTCTTTTCACCCCCAGAGTAGCCCTTGTCCCATCAGTTAGTGGTATGTCTCAGTTTCACTGCAAATAGTAAAATCCACAGAGGCTTATATTTGGCTTACTTCAGTGATATGAGGGTCTGAAGAAAACTGATTTTCTTGTCATCAGCAGATCTAAAGTTTGCTGAAATAACATGATACTGATGAGCAAAATATCAAGCTTTAAATGAAGGTGAGATCCAACATTTCTGATGCATTCAATGGAGTCAGGAAATCTAATCTGATTGCCTTGAGTGACACAGCATAAAGCTGGTGTGTGGTTCATTGTGAATGTTTTATCCAGAACCGATTATTAGCTGCTCTTGTATTCAAATATCACTTTTTAGAAGGCAAATGAATCCTCCTCAGATCATTGGTAATATGTGCCAGGAGATCATTATGCTGGGTCGTTTTCTTCCTGCATTTTGCTCTTCCTACACTTTTTTTCCTGCTTATCTAGACTCCTGAGAATGGAGCTGATTCAGAACCTATAACATACAGATATGAAGATATGAAGACACAAAAGACAATAAAACGTGGTGTGATTACATAGCAACAGGAGAGGGGACCACCAGACGGAGCCAGAAGAGTATGAACGTGCAAAAATGTTTCGTTCACAGGGTTAAAAAGGATGAACAACAAAGTAATTTAGAGACTATGTGGCTTCAGAAACAGACAAAAACTTGAACAAAGTGCTTGCAAATTGTAAGGTGCTACTACACCAGAATTTTGGGGTAACTTTATTCACAAATATTTTTCATTTTTCTGTGTGAATGTAAGTCTTCTGATCACAGTGATGTGTAAGACATGTGTGTCTTGTTGTGTTGGGTCCATGACAGGAAAAGTGTGTGAAAGTGTGTTTCCCATCACATCTCTTTGGTCAAGTCAGAAAAACAACAGCTGAGGCTGAAGAAGAAGAAGTCCTACAGCTGACTGTCAAGTAATTCTGACACAGTTCAGCTTAGTGTGATTATAGTTTACAGACCTGACCACAAAGTGTTTACTGTAACAGGATGAGCCCGTCATTTGCTGAACTCATGATCGTATTTACAGATGATGAATAGAAGACACCAGGCTAAAGCGTTCAACAACAGAAAACAACTTCTTTAACTGGAGGATGTAGGCTGTTGTTATTTCTAACATTTTTGTTAAAAGTGACTGTTTATGTTGCTGATGTAGGTTAGAAAGTAGACAAACAGTAACAAAAAACAATTTTTGCTTCAGGGAATACAAACTTTAAATTGTCAATCAAAATGACCTGTCACTTCTGATTGGTCGACTCAAACCTCTGAGAATACACAGCTGCTGTTTTTGTGTGTGTGGTGTCTCTGTCTCACTGTGTTGGTCATGCTGTGTTTTGGCTTTCATCTCACACACTCAGCTGTGAGTCTCCTGCAGTGCGATTTGGCTTTCACTAGAATAACACACACACACACATACACATACAGTGTGTGTGTGTCATCCTGTTGTGTGTTTCCATGAACATCAACTCTCTCACTGCTGTAGCACAAGTCTACAGCTTCAGGGCAGCAGTTAAAGTCCAGCAGTAAAGACTGAGATGAGTCTTCACTCTGCCACCTACAGATCCTTTGTGGTTGATTCTGTCAGATCACAAACAGTTTCCGCAGTCAGAGTGTTGTCAGCATGTTTCAACTAAAACTGCTGGAATCTAATTATTAGCTTGGAGATTTGGCCTGGCATCAAAGGGCTCAGCTCTTAGCTTACTGTGTTAATACTCCCATAACAGAACTTCTTTGGGCTTTAGTATTGGTTAAAAAAAACCTTCAGTGCTACATCCACATCTAAAATCCCAAAATGTCTAAACTGAGGCCTTTTGCTGATGCTGTTGTCCCTGTTTCTGTTTTGAAACTAGAGAACTACCTTTGATGATTAACAGGACAACCTCTTGACCCATTGGCAGTCATCGTCTAACACCATATCACTACAAGAGTCAAGGTATACCAAATTTTCAGTTATTACGGTGTAAGTGAGTGGCTACGAAAACAACTTTCAGCCTTTCATATGATGGCTTGCGTCAGTTTCACAGTGAATGGTAAATTCCTCAGAGGTTTCACTTTGGCTGACTTCAGTGCACCACACGCCATGGGCAACTGTTGGGTAAGGCCCATCCAACACAGGTATAAACCAGGCATTACTGTCACGGTTTCATGCTTGCAGAACCATATAAGACAGACAACACAACCAAACTGGAACTCCTGAAAAGTGCAAATGCTGTTGCATCGACTTGGAATCACTGGAAATCAGAGAGGAATCAAAATTGTCTCACAACAACTGCACAACAATTTTACATTGACTAATACAACTGACTTTACACTGACCATGAACTGCTGCATATATCTTGATCTGTATCAGTGTCATATTTATAAATAATAAACCCTGCGTATGACAGGATAACTATACCTAGTGATCTCCTTCTACTTAGCATTGTTTAAGCCAACTTATAGCAGGCTGTTTTGGCATTCAAAATAATGTTATTTTAATCATTGGGCAAAAAATTTGATTGAACAGGAATTTTTTTTGACATTCTGCAATTGCACAGAGAAGAATAGACTAAATAAATGAACCACCCTATGAAGAAAGGACATGAGAAGTAAATCATGAGACAAAAGTCGAACTTAAGAGTTAGTTGGTTCAGAGTAATAAGGCAGATAAAAAGTGTCTGCTTTCATGCACAAAATCTTAAATCTTTAAATCTCTGATCTCTCAGTCTCTCTAACAGAGGGCACAGATGATGATGATGATGCACAAACTTTTTGGACATTACATGCACTGCTGGCCTGTGAGCTAAACCACTGTATTTTGATTTCACTTGCAGAATTCATACTGGAAGCAATTTCCACATTCCTCAGCAGACTTTCCCACACTGGGGTGTCCAACCAACAAAAGTGAGGACACCAAAAATAGTTCCCCATGACACATTAACATGTTTGCATCTGACAGGCTCTAAACTCCCCTCACAGTTTCACTCTCACAACACTTCAGTTGGTGGTCTGGGAAAGTGTGTTTTTGTGTGTTTAGTCTCTGTGTGTGTGATTTTGGCAGGTGCAACTTATTAGCCCATTAAAGCCTCTGGGGTCTTATTCGTTCAGTCTGTGCAGTGAGTCCCTTGCTGCTCCTAACTGGAACAGGTGCTGCATTCGGAAAAGATGTTTATACAGCAAGGAAATCATATGGGATCCAACCACAGGATTTAAAGAGCAGTTCTGCATGAAAGTCCACTGCTCAGGAGTGAAACAGGACCCTAGTGACATGTAGCTACTTATTAAATCTGAAAAAGCTTAAGTCCTAAAGGAAAAAAACATAGAGAGCAAATCAAAAGCTCAAAGGTAAAACAATATGCGACACGTATTCTTTACTTGGCTGTTGTCCCAACCATTGTTACTTCTCAGCTCCCTATTATTAAATTTGAGGAACTCCAATTCAGGCCATAAAAACTTTCATGTCACAGATCAAGAAACCAAAGTGTTAAATTACACTCTGATTTTCCTTTGGTTGCATCAGTAAGTTTTCTTTGGCTCGTAACCATAGACTGTAAAATAGCATCAGCCCGCAAACACAAATGTAAGCTGGATAAGCTGTTGAAGCTAATATTGTTGTAATTTTGTCTGATTTATCAGCCTACAAAATAGGACCACAGATACATTAGAGGAGGAAGTGATTTTGATTTTAAAAATGCAACTTTATGTGAATAAAGTTACAAATATATGGAAATCAAGTCTGTCAGCCTGTGATGTTAGTACTATGTTATGACTAAGTTGAAGCGTCGACGCCTCCCACCAGCTGGAGTTGGAGCTCGAGATAGACCGATAATCATCCCAGGCCGATATTGGCATTTTGAGGCATACAGGCATTGGCCTTTTGTTAAATCAATAATTGGCCAATGACAGATCATTTTAAAACTGGATTTTTGCTCTCATGCAGGCTCATGTTGTCATACAGACTTTGAAGTGTCATAAATCAACGTGGCCCCACTCGACCTGAAAGGAGCTGAGAAATGGCGTAAGAAATAACCTATTTTGGTGCTGATACTCTTATTCTAAGTTGTCGATTATGATCAAGTATCTATCTAGAGATGACACTTTTCCAGATCGCTTAGAAAGTCCTCGCGGGGAATTTGATAAACGTGTTCAAAGGCATTCAAATAAAGTTTGTATTATTCAAAATTTTGACGCCAGCATCTTTACTTTTACTGTAAATGTTGTAAAATCAATGTTGGCTCTGAAAAAACAATATTGGTCCATCTCTAGTCTCTATCATACTTCTGTGATGCTCAAATACTTGGATGTGAACAAAGCTCAATGTCGTCTCGTGGCGTGGAGTGGTTTGTTTGTATGTTGATCTAGTAAATGGAGGTGAAGTCGTACGTAGGTTGTTTGGTTAAATTGACTTATGACCACTCACCAGTGCAATGAGTAACCAGTTCAGGCATCAGGAGGTGAATCTGCAATCAGATTGGAGGCTGCTGGATCTTTTTCTTTTGGGTATTAGTCATCTCAGATCATCCCTAGGCTGAACTGCTTCGGGCTGAAGGTTATATGTAGTGAAAGAGACAGACTTCTGCTGCAACTTTCAGCTCTGGAAGGGCATGGACTATCTCTGCATTATATTACCTGCTCACTGCAGTTGAAAAACATTGTAACACCAAAGCCTTGTCAAGTATTGTTGCCGCCTGTCTTACTATCACTACATATTACTCATCCTCTAATGACTACCTCCTGCAGAAGTCACCATGTTTACTGTGCAAGTCTAATATGCATTGTCACTGCCAGATCTTTGGCTCAGCAAGGTAAAATAAGAGACTTTTTTTCTCCACTTGTAGATAGAAGTTGTACCGAAAGGAAGTTTTGGGTGGAGACACTTGGAGGAACTCGTGCACTGGACCATTCAACACAAATCTCCTCCTAAGGATGAGCAGCATCCACCAAAAACACCACACTGTCATGATTGAAGGAATCTCTGTGCAAAATGCCAAGGCACCGGAGTCATTCGGCGTTCACTATTTCCAACAGATCAAAATTAAAGTGTAGCACAACTTTTGGAATGAAGAAAGTCTGGAGGATGCAGCACAACTCTCAGACTCTCCCTGACCCAGAATCTGTGCTGCATGGCCAAGCTGTCCACATCATTGGATTCTTTGTCCAAAAAGAAAAGACATCCAGTCTTTTTCACAGAATGTAGGGTCATGCTTGAAAACTGGATAAATGAGTCAGCCTGGAAACGCTGCTATTTCAGTTTGAAGCAGAAAGAAGCTGAGTGCTGTGCTTCTTTCTCACATGAGCGCTGCTTTGTTCTGGACAATAATAAACATTTAACAAGAAGACTGAAAAACTGATTCACAACCAGCTGCTTTTTCTTCATGCTCACTTTACTTCATTCCTGACAAAAATAATATCTCAGTGTTTTCAAGCCTAAAAGATTCACTGTTTTTTTTCTCCTGTGATTGCATTTTCACGTAAAGATTACACCCTATAAGAAAAAGATTAGTTAAAAAAAGATGAAGTTATTTTAATCCTAAATACAATGGTTGAACCAATTATATTGAAATTTTTCAGGATACTCGAATGGGCCAAGACGAATCTTCAAAAATAATTTTTTAAAAAGTGGATTTCCTCTCAACAGCTCATTTCCAGACTTATTATTACAAATCATCACTTTTAACCCAAACTCCAGTGCCACAGTCTGATCTGCATCCATGTAGCGCCGTGGAGGCTACAACAACAACACCAACACCTCCAGTTTCATCCCATCTGCACTCAGGTCACATTGTCTCACCGCTTGGATGTAAAGTCTCGTTTACCTTCTTTATGGAAGAAAAACGACTCTGCCTCTGGTCATCGGTCCGTCCTTCAAAGATGAATTAAATCCAGGGCTGAAGTCTCCAGATCACAGTTTTTCCTCCTCAAAGTCCTGAAAACAACCAACTGCAGACATTGAACGTCACTGTGTTTCCCAACGCACACATACACACTGGTAAACTTTTCTCATTCTCAAAACACAGAGTGGACTGCCCGCGTGACGTCACAAGCCTGTCCACCAATCACGGGCCGTCGTCGTACACATGCAAATAGCATAGTAATACAACCAATGTGGATTATATTTGATTATAAATAGTTGATTTTAAACTCATTGGCATTGATTTATCATGAGAGATTATAACTTTCATATTGTTGATTCTTAAACAAGTACAAAGTTGTTTAAACCTGAAATTTAGCTTCTTTTAACTGCAGTTTGATGAGACTTACAGTGTGAGAATAAGCCACTGCTATCTATAACATAGTTTTTCTGTTGAATGATCAAAAAAGCAAGCAGGTTTACTTTACATTAGGGGTCCCCAAATTACGGCCCCTGGACCAGAAACAGCCCCTCTCCACATTCAGTCAGGCCCTCAGAACAATTCCAAAATTGAAACATTTTCCAAATGACATCTTAAAGAAAAAAGTTTGGAGATCCCTGCTCTACATTATACAAGCACCAGCCCGTGAGAAAGGTCATCATCACTGTTGTTTGAAATAATATTTGAAATCAATAAGGAAAGTTGAACATTTTGAAAAAGGCATGTTAAAAATGGATAGACTTTTTTAAAGGAGGCCTCAAACACACTCTGACTCTGCTGTTGGTTTTGAAGTTCTGGCAGGCCTCGTAATAATTGCAAAGAAAATGAAAGTTATTATGCATTCTTAACGTTTGGAGATGAAGAGTAAAAGTTTAAAAGAAAAGAAAAGAAAAAAAGGACTGAACTTTTGACCCTAAAAATAGCCCTGCTGAGTGAAGCCAGTACAATTCCCCTTAGACACTGTTGCCCTCTAGTGGTGTGAAACAGCAACTTTCATGCTCATATCTTGGAATTTACTTTACTATGCTTTAGTGCTATACCATACTATTTTACTATATCTAATCTCTCCTTTTGCCATTTTATTTCATTATTCTTTGTTTTAACCAAATTATCTTCTTTTAACTGATTATTGTTCTTTATTATTCTATGTGTTTTGTTCACCTTTTCAGTGATAATTTATGTGAAGCACTTTGAAATGCCTTGTTTTTGAAATGTACTATATAAAATTGACCTGCTTTCTGAAATTAATTTCAAAAAATGAAAGGGAAAAAAAAGAAGTTTTCAAGCATTTTACTAAATGAGGATCTGGTACACTTTTAAGATTCCAGACAAAATTAAGGCATGATCTGGACCTTATTTCACTAGAATAAATAGGATTATTTATTTATTTATATTATTTATATCATTTATTTATTTGTTTGTTTGTGCTGCAAAAGATCAGATTTAACAAATATTGGGGAGTGTTTTCAAGTGCCTGCTCTTTTTTTTCATCAATTGTTTGATCCAACTGACACTGAATGAGTGAAACTCAGAACAACAAAAGTAAACACATGGCAACAGAAACATAGCCATAGTGTATTTATTAATTTTGTTAGTAAGTACACTTAAGACATAGTTTTAGTGAATGAATGACTGAATGGATAGATGAATGAAAAAATAAATAAATGCATGAATGGATGGATGGATGGGTGAATGGATAGGTGGGTGAATAGGCAGAGTGCTTTATCTCATCAATTTCCTCAATTAGCAAAAAAGCCAGAGGAATGAAAATAGTAAATTTAGAACTCTCCTCTTGGTCTGTCATAACTCTAAGAAAGTGTTTTATTTTGTAGGAGTAAGATCTAACCGGAAGTTTGCTTCGTGCTGGCACCATAGGGCTGGCACATAAACAAAGAGCTCTACTATGAAGCAATAAGCCCCCAAAATACATTTTCCGACATACTGCCGTAAAGTTTGTTCCTGAAACTCAATTATTTCCTCAAAATATTTCGTGTAGACTTTCTCTGATTTCATCTTCGCTGTTTTGAGATTTCTGTGTCTTGATGTCGGAATGAAGAGATGGACTTTTATTCCGTAAAAACCGCCCGGAAACGGTCGTGTTCTTGATACTGGGACTCGAACAGAGACAGAAGATGATGACAGGTTACCTGTCTGTGGTGAGGAGACGGATCTTTAATTCAAAAACAACCGTTTGAACATTGAAGTCAGTTAATGGTTAGTTTGGAGCCGTTAGGAGGGAGCTACACATCTTTAACAGCCGCTGGGACGACGGTTATTCCTCAACTAGCTTCACGTTTAAATGCTAATTTTCAAGAAGAAGGCGATGAAGAAAAATAAAGCGCCGCAGAGACAGAGTTACATCGGATCCAAGACATTTGAAGGATTAACAGCTTCTTCTAAGATTAACCTGGATATAAGATTTTTTACTCTTGTTTGAGGTGCAGTTCCAGATGGGACAGAGGAGCCGTGAAGATGGGACTTACTGTTCTGAATGTATTTTTAGCTCCATGGTTTATTGTAACGGAGATGTAAACAGTATTTTTCCACATCAGTTATAACGGTCTGCAGAGACGTTTCCACGTCAGCAGCTCCAGCATAACGGCAGCATTCACACGTTGACTCCGCTGTAGGGGAGACCGGGGTCGGCTGTGACAATTTCTGCACTTCTGCCAGTTACTTCGAAACTGTATGTACGAGACTAACCAACTTTAGATAGTATTAACTTACACCTGACCTCTAACCACCCACATTAGTGTATGGTTGTAACACATGACACAGTAACTTAAACAATTATTTGACTCCAAGATGAAATATGTAATTTCTTTCCTAAGAGCAGTTCCCAGGAAGAAATAAGCTCATCATCTCAAAGGCTTTTTTTTCTTTCCAATTTGGCGCCCCCTTTTGACAAAGCCGTTCCCTCCAGGCTTCTGTACAAACAGTCTTTTATTTTGTCTGATACCTACGCTTGAGCAGTGCATTAAGACTGTGTAAATAATTGTATCATAAATACAGGTTTCATGCAAGTGGTAGATTTCCATTTTTTTTAACATAAGGATACAAAATGTCCTCACAGGAGCTTTAAGTGCTATTTGTTAATAAGCTGAACATGAGCTCATTCAAGTCTCCGTAACGATGAGGTAAAACACGTCAAGTTTTTTTGACAAATTGGCAATTTGACCAATTTTTGTTCAACTTTTTTTTGTAATTATTTAATTCCCCCAATTTGTCTTATGCTACCACCTCTAAACACTGCTGCCAGGTAATTGAGTAGTAAACAAAAACAGAATCCACTCAGCTTTTTTACAAAATACTTCCAGCCAATTTTTGATAAATGTAGGACCAAATGTAGTACTTGATTTCTTTCCAGGTAGAGCGACTCGCTGAGCATGTGCGGTAGAAGTGCTCTCTCCAGTAACTATCCTTAGTCTCAACTGTCCCCTGTCTCCTTTACTTTAAACAGTAATGGCTCTTAGATCCAGGAGATCATGGACGACCATTGTTTTTGGTGTCTTCCTGGGATTCACTGTGTCCTCTTGGCTCATCGTACCTCAGGTCCTGGAGAATAAACGGAAAAAATCTCCTGAGTGTTTGTACTTTAGTGACTCCTCTGCCAGAAAAAGTCCTGATCAGGCTCCCAGAGACCGAGACAGTCTACAGGCTGGTCCCGAGGAGGGGAGAGGATTCAGCTCAGGAGTGAACAGCACTGGAGACACTGGGAGAGCTGTTAATAGACCCAACCATTTCCTCTACGTCGGCGTGATGACAGCAAAGAAATACCTGCGGTCTCGTGCTGTGGCTGCCTACAACACCTGGGCCAGCTCTATACCTGGGAAGGTGGAGTTCTACTCGAGTGCTGGGTCTGGCACGGTTCCTTCGCCTGGTCCTCTCCCCGTGGTTTCTCTGGCAGGTGTGGACGACTCGTACCCACCACAGAAGAAGTCATTCATGATGCTGAAGTACATCCACGATCACTACCTGGATAAATACGAGTGGTTCATGCGGGCAGACGATGATGTTTACATAAGAGGTGATTATACCTGGGATCTGATGACTAAACGTTTGTGTCAGAGTGAGAGAAACACGCCTTACTGAAGCACTTTATTCATGAGGCATGTAGCGAGTTTTGCAGATGTATGTTTTTCTTTCAGGCCCCTTTCGTCAGGATATATTTCCACTGGCAAAAACACATGTAAAGTTAGGGCTATCTGCAGTGGTGGTTTTATTTTATTTTTACTGCACTTTTACCTCAAATAGTTTATGGAATTTTGACTTATTTTTTATTTTTGAGGCAGGACTTTTGTCAACGATGTTTCATACCTGCCCTGGAGTCTCAAACCCGTCAAATGAAATGCAGCCGTGATCCCCCAAAAAAGTGATTTAAGAGTCGTTCTTTTTACTGACTGGAGTATTTTCTTCTCCAAACACTTAAAAGTAGGTGTAAATGTGAAGGACACTGCAAGAAAACTCCTGCAAAATTCTGAGGCCAAAACATGTCAGACTATGCTTTCATGCATCACAAGTTACAACAAAAAAGTCCCTGAAGTGTTATTCTTTTCCCAGTCCAGACTTAAGTGTCATGATAAACTCTACTTTTCCCCTCTGCCAGGTGAGAAGCTGGAGCTGTTCCTGCGCTCTCTAAACAGCAGTAAGCCTCTCTACATCGGGCAGACCGGCCTGGGAATGGCAGAGGAGCTGGGCAGACTGGCCCTGGAGCCTGGGGAGAACTTCTGCATGGGCGGCCCTGGGATGATCTTCAGCAGGGAGGTGCTCCGCAGGATGGTGCCTCACATCAGCACCTGTCTAAGGGAAATGTACACAACCCATGAGGACGTGGAGGTGGGCCGCTGTGTGAGACGTTTTGGAGGAACGCAGTGTGTCTGGTCCTATGAGGTACTTATACTTGCAGCTCTTTTGTCTTATTCTTGCTGACTAATTCCCAAGAAGGCACATGATGAGTTCTTTTCAAGGGAAAAGTGATGCATAATTTATTAAAGATGGGATTTAGTGCTGATTTAGTATGAAACTTTATTAAACAAACAGCAGGGAGGAAAGTTTTTGGAAAAGAAAGCAGTCTTTTTTAGTCATAGAAAGCAATTCCACTTTGTAGCAGAGCTTTAAGCGAAACATTGTTCACTTTTATTACTGGCTGATTGGTTTATATGGAGTTGGAAAAGACTTAAAGCCTCAAGACAGACTTTGTCTGCACGCTGTTAATAAAGAGCAGAAGAGAGTCTTTATTGAGCCCCGAGGGGAAGCTTTCTCACTGTTACAGAACATTGAAAACACATATAGGCAGAAATACAAGTATATGCTCAACAGGGTTCTATGGAGAGATGACAGAATGCGGGAGCAGCACTCGGTATTCTGAGCAAGTGAGGGTTTTTTGTCCTTACCAACAGCACTTTTGCAGTGCTAAGGAATTAAACTGATACCTCTCCGGATACCAGTCCATTTACTGGGGATAAGAACTGGCATTTTACTGCCATCAGTAAAACTAGCAGTTCTGTTAACCAACAATTACAATCTGAGCAAATCTTCTTCTCCCCATTTCCTTTTTCTATTTTATTTACTCATTTTAAGCAAAGTCCAAAGAGTACATGAAGCCATGATACTTGCGAGTTCAGATAGTTAATAAATGTCAGCATGTATTATGTCTCACTTGTTTGCCACATTAACTGTAAAGTGCATCTTCAAACCCTGATCAAATGGCTTGAGGTGAAGCTACTTAGACTACACAGTCTTTGGATTTCATATTCATCATCTTTATGGACTTCTTCCTCAGATGCAGCAGCTCTTCTATGAGAACTACGAACCCAACAAGAAAGGCTTTATTGAGAATCTCCATAGCAGCAAGATCCATAACGCCATCACACTCCATCCCAACAAAAACCCCGCCTACCAGTACAGACTGCACAACTTCATGCTGAGCCGAGAGATCTCCAGGCTCCGCTACCGCACCATCCTGCTCCACCGTGAAGGCCTGGTCATGAGTCACCTCAGCGATACCGAGGTCCTGTGGGAGGACCAACAGCTGGGATCTCCTCCGTCCTATATGCTCTATCGACCCACTGAGAGAAATGATGTCATTGAGTGGGACTTCCTGACCGGCCGCCATATTTACTCTGCTGTAGAGAATAAGATGGCCCGGCATAACCTCGGAAATGTCTTTCGGACTGCTCTGGAAGACATAATCCTGCAGGTCATGGAGATGATTAATGAGAATTCAAAAACTCGTGGTCGTGTAATCGACTTTAAGGAGATCCAGTATGGCTACTACAGGGTGGATCCAATTCATGGTGCAGAGTATATCCTAGACTTACTGCTTCTGTACAAGAAACACAAAGGACGAAAGATAACGGTGCCTGTGAGGAGACATGCTTACCTCCAGCAGTCCTTCAGCCAACCCTTCTTCACTGAAACAGAAAAACTAGATGTGATAGAACTTATAGCTGCCATCAACTCTGAGTCTCAGTCCCTGTCTTTCCTGTCCAACTCTCTAAAGTTCCTGTCACCTTTCCAGGTCTATGAATCAACTGTAGAGATGTGGGAGCAAAGTCAGAAAAAGGTAAACATCCTGGTCCCGTTGTCAGGTCGGTACGATACCTTCGTCCGCTTCATGGAGAACTTCGAGAAAGTGTGTTTGATACCAAAACAAAATGTGAAGCTCTCCATCATTCTGGTGGACAGTGAGATCAATCAGAGCAGAGGAAGACACGTGCAGTTAATCAATGACTACAACAGAAAGTATCCCAAAGCTGACATGTCAGTAATCCCCATGACGGGGAACTTTTCTCGAGGATTAGCGCTCGAGCTGGGCTCTGCACAGCTCGACAATGACACTCTGCTCTTCTTCTGTGATGTTGATCTTATTTTTAATGGTGATGCTTTGCAGCGCTGCAGAGACAATGCTGTTCAAGGCAAACAGGTTTACTTCCCTGTTGTCTTTAGTCAGTACAATCCAAAAATAGTGTATCCTGAGAAAACCCCCAGAGAGAGCAAGTTTGTCCTCACTAAGAAGAGTGGTTTCTGGCGGGATTATGGCTTTGGAATCACCTGCGTTTTCAAAAGTGACTTACTAAAAGCTGGAGGTTTTGACACCTCAATCCTTGGCTGGGGATTGGAAGATGTAGACTTGTTCACTAAAGTGATTAATTCTGGTTTCAAAGTGTTGCGCAGTCAGGAACCAGGAATTGTTCACGTTTATCATCCCGTCTACTGCAACTCCAGTTTGGAGCACAAGCAATACAAGATGTGCCTTGGGTCTAAAGCGAGTACGTTTGCATCGACAATGCAGCTAGCAGAGCTGTGGCTGGAGAAACACATCGAGGTGGGGTATAACAGAACTTCATCCTGACACCCCGCACCACCTGGACTCCTTATGCCAGCTTACCTCAATTCAGCAGATGCATAATGCTGAAAAATGCAGAGGTTGTCATAGGCAGGAAAAGACAATCCGGGTTGGACCCAAGACTCTACAATCTAAAACAGACTCAGAATAAGAGAGCCAATGAAATCAAACCAGGAGAAGGAAGATCAAACCTGAGGGGATCTGAACACTTTGTAGGAACTGAGCTGTCAAGTATTTCCTGCATACAACTAACGTTGACTACCTTATTAATCTCTAAACCAGCTGGAAACCACCGACTCAGTGCATAGTGGTTGTAACTTGGTACTTTGAACATTGTATTGTTCAGCTTTTTAAGTTAATTGATATATTATTTTATGTGCCAATGATGCAAAGTTTAGTGCTTTTGGAATCCTTTTGGTTATTGTTGCTTTTTTTTTAATATGCAAACAAACAGGTCTACTTTTGGGTGTCCAAAGCTTGAAAAACCTTTTATAAAATGACCCAAATGACCAACTGTGTTACCCTAATATCACAACAGGTATTTCAAATCATTTCAAAAAATAAAACTTAAAGAAATATACATGCCGTGATAGAGTTACACAGCAGTTAAAGCTGAAATTCAAGTGCAATGTATCAAAGGTTAGCAGCAGAGTCACAGCTTGCGGCTCAATTAACCGATAAATCCAGTATCTAAATGTGGACAGCTGCTGGGCAGTGTCTTTCGCTGCAGTAAACAATCTGTGTGTGTGTGTGTGTGTGTGTGTGTGTGTGTGTGTGTGTGTGTGTGTGTGTGTGTGTGTGTGTGTGTGTATGTCTGAGATCTAACTACTTACTCTTTTCTGAATCTCACTGAGAATCTTTAGATGTTCACTCCTGTCAACATGAAAAAGAGGCTGATTGGTTTATTTTCCCTGCCATGAGAGCTCAGCTAACAGAGAAGATGTTGTATAGTGAACAGGTGGTTATGCTTAAGCCAACATGGTTAGCAAGACTCTGGCAAACCACCCATTCACTGAAGATTATAGCACTCTACCTGCTTATTACCCAGGCACTAGAGAGCCTGGAACAGACACTAACATTTTGCCATAGTGTCAACAGGCAGAGGAATAATGTTATTCTATAGATTCCTTTCTATAGATTTATTTAATGAGATGTGTGATAAGGTTGTCCCTGGTGTCACTTTTGCTGTTCAAAACAAGTGGTTTTGCTAAATCAGAAACATATATTTAACACAGTTTGGAAATGAGTGAAAGATCTGGGTAATAAGCAGATACATCATCCTCTCTGTTTGTGAAGTATTTCTTCATTTTTAATCCTGAAGTCTTTTCTTATCCTTAAGCTCTGGCAGCCATTATTTCTTCATCTTATTTATGCCAACCATAAGGGAACAGCTCTTAATATTATTCATTATTAGTGTGTTTTCTGCCTTTAATCAGAGTAGAACTCTGGAGGACAACTTACAGATTGATTACATGGTGCATGAAAGTTATCGTGATTCTGGATTTTGTTTACATTATTGTTAAAGTACAAGGTGCTTTGTTAGGTTGAATAGGGCTGATGAGTAAACTTCTGTCTACATTTGTGTCTTGTGTTAGCAGGTACCGTTGGAATCAACCAAAACAGTGGTGTTGAACACCGGAGGCTGAGCATGTGCCCCAGAAATTTGTTACTTATAAACTTGGTGCATTATCTCTTTAATTTTACAGTTCATTTTTGGTTTGAAGCTCTTGTGAGGAGATTACTTTCTGTGCTCACCTTGGTTCCCCCTTTGAGGACAAGATGTGACATTTCCCCCCCACTGATCTTGTCCTGTGCAACTAAGTCATGCTTATAATCTAATGATCTTTTTCTGCTCTTGAACAGTTCATCATTTCACCCTTGTGAACTTTTGCACAGGAGATAATTATGATGAGGCTGGTGTCGCCAAACACCTGGTCTGACACCAACCCTCTCAAAGCAGAGTTAGGTTTGCAAATTAGAAAAACTACTGATGGTCTTTTCTACTTCTACAGCTAAAACAAGCACTTCTTAAGGTTTCAGTCTTTTATTTAGCTTGGTAAAAAAAAAAAAAAACCTCACATATCGCTGTTGTAAAGAAATCAATATCATGGACGTTCACCAGTGAAGTAATGTACTCTCAAGCTAACATTTCTTTTCAACTTTACGAGCAATAACTTTACGAAGCAAGTTAGAGCTTTTCAGCCAGCTGAAGCTTAGCAACACACATACCTGGATATAATTGCAGGTAAAGGAATGAGCAAACAGCATATCAGCCAGTTCACAAGCCAAACCAGCTCAGGAGGTCTGGCAGAGTTACCTGAAATCATTCACTCAGGAAGATAAAATGCTGTGTAATATATCAATGTTATCAAGCAAGCTTAAAAAAAGAAGATAAACTAAGCCAAACACTGTTTCTCTTTTAAATCAAATTTGATGTTATTTTTATTGCAAATCTTCATCAGAGCCCTCTGGATTTTTTTTCCTCTTTGGGTTAAACTATCCAGTATGTTGACAAACTGCAGGATATTTGAATATTAGCAGATACTGCATTTTGGGATCATGAAGCTCTACACATCATATCTACAAACACATCAGACAATCTTTACAATACGACGCCTCAATAAAAGTTTTTGTTCTTTTTATGTTTCTTTGTCGTTCAGCTTGAAAGTTCTTTTCAAAAGTCATGAAGGAGCCAAGCTTCTTTTCTGCAAAGCTTCATCTTGGACTTCAATAAATTATTATTTTACAAACTTTTTCTGTCTGACTCTGCCATTTTGATCTTCACTTTTCCACCTCAGGTCCACATCTCACCACCTCTGAGGACTAAACTGTTTTCTTCCCATTGTGCCATCGATTAAAAAAAGGAAGTAGTCTCTGACGCAACCTTTGACTTGACATCACATATTCTTCAAGAGGTGTTATGAAGACAATAACTTGTGTTATCAACTGTGTCTAAATGCTGAATCAACCTAATTTGATGAATGTAGATACAGACAGGGTGGAGCCAAGTTGGGCCTTGAGCTTCATAGAAAAAAGCCACAACTCACCTACTTGAATCACGCTCAAACATCAGTGCCCCAGTGCAGTTTCATTTACAAGTTTCAGTTTTTGGATTATCAAAGCTTCTCTCACTGAGAGGTATGAAGCCAAAACACCATCTCAATGAAATGTCCCCTAATCAAAACTTTTTCATCTCGTTATTAAGTTGTCTTTGCTCCCGCTGGTGGGTCCAGTCCCCTGCAGAACAGAAACTTGTGTGGGTTTTTAAATGTGAACAGAGATGTCAGTCCTTTTTTTCCATTTTTTTCAGCAAACAACTAGTTTTCAAGATAAGTTGCTCAGAAAGCACATTTAGAGCTAAATTTAATGACGGAAACCATCTGGCATTGCGTCACCAAAGAGACTTGGACATGCTGTAAATCAATCAGATCCAGTCTGAAGCTAGGAATTAGTATTTAGAAATAACCTATTTAGGTAATGATAATTTCATTTTAAATCTGGGATTATGATCAGGCATGTATCTAGATATCAGACTTTTTCAAGACCACTGAGAAAGTCTTTTTTTTTTTCTTTTTTTTTTTTTTTTAATTTAACTTCAAGTATACAAGAACAGTATACAAATACGCACAAAAAATACAATAGCCAGGGGTTCAGTCTTCAAAAAATAAGCAAAAATTAAACAAAAATATTCAAGGCAGATCATATGTTCAGTGTTTTAATTGCTGTTCAGTTGTTAGATTTATCAATTAGTTGTTTGTATTGTTCCATATCTTTGAGGAAAAAATATAAAGCTGGGTTTCTTTTTGCTATATTTACATATGTGAATAAAGAATTTGTTGAAATAATTAATAGGTTTATAAGAAAAAAAAAGTTTCTCCACTTTCTTTGATTTCTTTTAAAAAACAGAGTAATTAGAAAGTACTCACAGTCATTTTAAATTGAAAGTATTTCCTCTGTGCTCTTGACTTTAATATGTAGACCAAGACTCTTTTCTACAAATCGCCAGAGGAAATCTAAATCTCCACCTGAATTCCTCATTTTTGGGAACTGTACTATGTTTTAAATGAATGTAAATAAAGTGAAACTGTTAGATAGCTCGGCCCAGTGAAGCTTATAAAAGTTTGAGATGTGTTCATGGACGGATGCTAAACTTTGGTGTTTTCTCCCGGACAGTGAACGCAGCACCGATGTGACGTTGCAACAGAAAACAAACATGGCGTCCGGGCAGCAATGGGTGTTGGTGGAAATGGTTCAGGCGTTTTACGAGGTAATTTTCTTTTCTGTACTTCTCCGTGAGACTGAATCATATTCAAAAGGTTCCCAGAAAAAGTCTCCACACATTCAACCACACAGTGAGGGTTTTTTGATTTGTCAGTCGACGTTACATTCAAACTTCTTGATACGGAAGTAACATCCGTGAGTTGATGTCAGGCTCCTTCCTCACAGCTGCTGCATGAAGAGCTAAAGTTACCTCAACGAAGTACATTCAGTATTTTAGAAACCAGGAACTTCTCCTGCAGCTCGTCATTAGAATTTTAAATGTGATCGAAACGGATTTTTACCACTTGCAGCTGTAAAACCGAGGTTAATGTAAACTTTTGGGGTGTTCCTGTTGTAAAATGTTGCATTGAGTGGAGGGTGATGCGTTCAAATCCTGTGCTACAGAGCTGTATGCAGGGGTATTTACAGGTGACACGGGCTCCTTCAAAATCTGATACGCAACACAAAATCCACACAACAAGGTATTTGGTGCCTGGCATTAAAAATAATCCAGACCATTAAAAACTTGAGAATAAGACTTTTCCCAAAACAATTCAAGAAACAATACGACATAGGCAATTGTCACTAAATTCCTACACTCCAATAAAATGGGAAGGCACTTAATACACAGGCACATCCCATCACATCTTAATATTGCAATAACTAACATAGTCGCTCACACCACTTGCAATGTTCCCCATGACCCAGAGGACATGATCAAAGATACGTGTAAAAAAATCTGTGTATAAATTAGGGCCCATGACGCATTTGGGAGGAACAATAATGTCAGCTCTGGTGTCCTTGAACTGCACCTCGTCAGGGTTAGCTTTCAGTATGCCAACACACAAATGTTTATAACAAATAAAATGGAGAGAAAGGTTTGTAGAGTGATGTCAGGGAAAAGTATGTGACAATAATCCTCCTCCCATCTGTTTTTCCCAGGCTCCTGCATATCACCTGATCCTGGAAGGAATCCTCATCCTGTGGATCATCAGGCTGCTCTTCTCTAAGACCTACAAACTCCACGAGACTTACAGACTCACAGAGAAGGTACACGCAACCCAAACTACACAAACAAACAGTAATGTGTGTGTGGGTGTGTGTCACTCAAAACCTGTCATTTGCCTCTAGGAAAAAGAGGACCTGATTGAGGAGTGGCAGCCTGAGCCTCTGGTTCCTCCTGTGTCCAAAGACCATCCTTCTCTGAACTATGATGTGGTAACAGGGTAAAGACATCTCCTTGCCCTTAATTTCTCTCTGCTTCACTCACTGCTATTTGATTATAGTCAGAAATGCAGTGCTGTCTGGGCTTTAAGAACAGAAAATGAGATGACTCAGTAATGCAGCTTTACTCATGATAAAGTTTTGTTCTACTGGATACGTTACAATGGAAGATTTCTTCATTAGTTATTGCATGCTTGTTCAGACTCTTAAACACATTATGTTTAATTTTCCCATACATCCCAAATTTTCAAAATACCAAACAGTTCAGTGTTTTGTTTTTAAATAAAAATGTTCTGGAGACTTGCTGAATAATTCCTCATCATTAAATGCTGCAGTGACAGCTGGAGAAGCTAATGTTCAACCAAAGTTACGGTTTCTTCCACAGACCTCCCAGCCATAAAATCATCATCAATGGAAAAGAGTGCACCAACTTTGCATCCTTTAACTTCTTGGGTCTCCTTGACAATGAGCGTGTAAAGGTATCATACATCCCTCTGAAACAACTTTTTTTTTTTTCAATTTTCCACCCTTATTATTTAACAAAATAGAGAGGAATGCATTCTCTGTTTTCTCCCTCCTCATAGCAAAAAGCTTTGGCATCCCTAAAGAAATACGGTGTTGGGACATGTGGACCAAGAGGATTTTACGGGACATTTGGTGAGTGAAAATCTTGTTACCTAAATGATAATCTTCCCAACATTCTTCTCTCTGACATCCAGATGAGTTACAGACCAAAAAAAACTCACAGGCTGTAAACCATGTTCATGTAAATGCTTAGTTTTCAGCATCTGTCAGAGATGTCTGCTCATCATCTGTTTACATGTGGTATTGATATAATTGTTGACATTGTCATCATAATTCAGTGCTCAACAATTATCAATCCATTTGCGTATTAGGAAATTATTACATTTCTGTAGGTTTTAACTACTTCCTTTTTCCAGATGTTCACCTGGAGCTGGAGAGTCGTTTAGCCAAATTTATGAAAACGGAAGAAGCTATCATTTATTCGTACGGCTTTGCAACCATCGCCAGTGCCATCCCAGCCTACTCCAAGAGAGGAGACATCATCTTTGTGTAAGTCAAAACTCTCCTGATGTTTTCAGAGCACATCTCTGAAGTGCAGCCTGTACATGTTTATGTGTTTTAACGTTTGTGTTGATTCTTTTTGTTGTTCAGGGATGAAGCGGCTTGTTTCTCCATCCAGAAAGGTCTCCAGGCGTCTCGCAGCTTCCTCAAATACTTCAAACACAATGATATGGAGGACCTGGAGAGGTTGCTGAAGGAGCAGGAGCTGGAGGATCAGAAGGTCAGAACACGAGAATCTGTTCATGAATGTATCCTAAGACGTGTTTAGAAAGCAAATTTTCATGAACTCTAACTCATCATTTCTGTTTCAGAATCCTCGTAAAGCTCGAGTGACCAGGAAGTTCATTGTGGTGGAGGGTCTGTACATCAACACTGCAGACATCTGTCCTCTCCCTGAACTGGTAAACAGGAAAACTAAATGATTGACTGCTTTTTGTACAGCAGTAAAAAAAATACTAATTTCCTTGATATATGTGTTGTTCAGGCTTTTATCCGGTAGATAAAACAAGCAAGTACTTATCTGCCGTGTAGCAAACTGAACAAGACACCATTACACAATTCAGTCCTAATTCACATAGATGAGATTCAGGTGATCAGTCTGCAACTCGTGTGTTCGTAGCAAGTGAAGTCACAGTTGTTTGTGATCTCTTGAACAAAATGCTCTGTAATTGTAGTATCTTTTGTTTGATTTTATCAGACACTTAGAATAACAATTTGAGCATGTTTGATTTAATTTTGGTGATGATCCAGAGCATAGATGTACGAGCATGTGTTAAAGATCCTGAACTCTACTCCTGCTTTACTCAAACATAGAAGATGTGTCTGATATCGCCTAATCACTCCAGCACTATCATGTGTCTATGCTCATGTGTGTTTTTTTTGTTTTGTTTTGTTTTTGTGCTCCAGGTGAAACTTAAGTATAAGTACAAGGTGCGGATCTTCCTGGAGGAGAGCATGTCATTTGGTGTTTTGGGAGAGCACGGCAGAGGTGTCACCGAACACTTTGGGGTCAATGTAAGAACATTTGATGTTTAATAGTATGTGATTTACTATCACATCTTTGACTTACGACACTTGACCATGATATTGTTAATTCTCCATACAGATCGACGACATTGATCTGATCAGTGCTAACATGGAGAATGCCGTGGCGTCTATTGGAGGGTTCTGCTGCGGACGTTCATTTGTCATCGACCACCAGGTAACAGCTACACCACTTGCTCAAAAGTAGGAATAAACCAATAATCGGCATCAATACTGGCACTTTGACGCTATCGGCATTGGCCTTTTTTTTTTTTTTTTTTTTTTTTTAATCGGCCAATGACATTATTTTGCCGTGGAATGAGTATTGAAGGGCTTTTTTCCTCTGTTTTGATGTTAACATTATAACCCTGATTTCCTCCCCTGTCTCCTCCCCAGCGTCTGTCAGGTCAGGGTTACTGTTTCTCCGCCTCTCTGCCTCCCATGCTGGCTGCTGCTGCCATTGAAGCACTCAACATCATGGAAGAGGATCCAGGTAAAGGAAAAGTCTTCCTTGCAGTTGGCTCAGTTCTCCTGAAGTCTACAATAAAAAAACTTGTTGTTTTTTCCTTTTATGCATTTTTTGGTTTCTGTTTCACAGATATTTTTACTGTCCTGAGGGAAAAATGTCAACATGTTCACAGAGCTTTAGAGGGGTGAGTTCATTCTGGAGAAACTAACGCTCAATTTTCTTTTACTCAATATTAATTCCACCTGACATCTCATGTTTGTGAAATTAATGCTTTCTGTGGTGTAAAATTAAATTGAAATGAAAAAAAATAGTCAGGGAATAAAAACAGGTTGTTCCACAGAAAGAGAGAGAGCTTTTATATCTAGAAATGCAGAATTATCTCAGCAGTTTATTTGATACACAAGCAGATGAAGTAACACCAGTCATGCCTGTGCCTCCTGTGGGGCTTTACAAAAAGAGTAAGCAAAAATAATGACTTACTCCACAGAAGAAACGTGATGGCTTTCATGTCAGTTGATTTCTTTTGCTGATTTTGTCATTTTTCTATGTATTGGACAGGACTTCAGGTTTGAAGTTGGTTGGTGTCCCGTTGGCTCCGGCTCTTCACCTCCAGCTGGAGAAAAGTTCAGGATCCAGAGACTCTGATATGCAGCTGCTGCGCTCCATTGTGGAATATGTGAGACTTTAACGCAGCATAAATTATTATATGGCTTAAAGTATTTTTGTTTATTTTCTGTAACTTCTGATTGTCTTAATGTTTTTGTTTTTATCTTTTAGGCTAAATATTTTACCTAATGCACATTGATTTAAAATGTTAAATCCAGGGTTTTACATTTCATGTCTGAGAGTTTTTTTTCCATTTCTGTTGTCCAGTGTTTAGAAAGAAATGTGGCTGTGACCCTGGCTCGTTACCTGGAGAAAGAGGAACGTTTCCTCCCCCCACCAAGGTGAGGAACCCAACCTCACCTTGACACCGTCTCTTAAAATCTAAATAACTCACTCAACATGTGTCTCATTTTTATGTTGGGGACAGACAAACCTAACTCTTGAACCAATACATTAGAAATAGTTCTGTCTTGATCATTTCAGCAGTATTCCCTGAATGAAAATATTTTAGCATGATTCTGAAAAGGGTAGGACACTGTAAAATATTGATAAAATCAGAATTTGATGGTTTGTAAACAATTAAAGCCTGTTGCTTCAAACAGCTGGGGAAGGATAAAAAACTAAATAAGATGTATAATGCTAAAAAAAAACCTTTAAAAACATCCCCCAGCTAATTTTGTTAAACATCAACAGGTCAGTAACATGGCTGAGAATAAAATTAAACTCTAGAGAATCTTAGTCTCGTGGAAAGAAAGTTGGGAAGAGTCTGGCTGCTCTGTGACTGCAAATGTTAACTAGTTCAGAAAAATGTTCCCTGAGTTAAAGACAATGAGTTACTGATTTCATTCTCTACATTACATAAAATCATTAAAATATTCAAAGAATCTGGAGAATTCTCTGTACTATAGATAAAACTGGGTGGACATGATCTCCAGGTCCTGAGGCAGCACTGCATTAAAAACAGACCTGACTCTGTAGTTGAAATCACTGCATGGGCTCAGAGTTGTCAAGAGAAAAGCTGATGACACACAATGGTAAACATGTCCATGGGACTAATGTTTGTTTGGCTGGCTTTACTTGAAATGTTTAGTTTGTGTATTTGAAGTTGTGTCTCCTGTGTGTGTGTGTCCTCAGTATCAGAGTGGTGGTGACGGTGGAGCAGACAGACGAGGACATCCAGAAAGCTGTTACCTGTATCAGAGACGCAGCCTCAGCTCTCATTAAATGATGATGATAGCGATGGCAGTCATGGGGATGATGATGATGATTTCGGATTATGACGATGATGGTGCTGATGGCGATGATGACGATGATGGTGATGATGAGTTTGTAGGCAGAGATACCAGAGCTTCAGCAGGAGTCACCTCCAAAGAGCAGCATGGTCATCATCACCGTGAGGGGAACACTCCAGACCTGGTGGTCTAAACAGCAGACCATAAGAGCTGCACCCTGAATGTGTCACAATTATCTTTGCTGATTTACACACTGACAGTTTTTGTTTTTCTTTTTAATATGTTTTTCTCTTTTGTCCCATGTATGATGTGCCATGATCACACCACATGTCAGATATGTTGTGTGCTTTTATGAATGTAATTAAGTCTCCAGCAGGACTGTAAACCATGAATGGTAATGATAAAAACAGTCTCTGACATATAATTACACCTCAGACCAAATGACTTGTTGCTTTTGACCAAACAGAAAAATTATCTCCTTTTTAGTTAAAATAATCTTTGGTTTGTTTTTCAGCACCTGAACTGTACATGAGGGCTGAGATTTTAAATGCAACTGGATTTTTTTTTACATCTGCTTATTTCATATCATTTCACGTTACTTATTTTTTTCATATATTTAAAATCTTTACATTTATGAAATGTAAATAAATCTAATTTAAACTGTGTGTGTGTGAGTTTTGGGGAACGTTTTACTTTTGATATGCTGCAAAATTTCGACTTTCAATGTCATAATATTGACATTTCATAATTGAAAATTTTGACTTCTTTCTCGTAATTTTGGATTTTTATAATTTCAAAGTTTAAAATTTAAAACCTTGATATCTAGACTTGATTACTTTAAAATTGTGACTTCTTACGTCAAAACCTTGACTTTTGTATTCATAATTCTGACTTTTCATAGGGTCAAAACTTAGACTATATTGTCTTTAAATTTTTTTATTTTATAATTTTGATCTTTTTACCTCACAATTTTGACTTCCTGACTCTAAACTCTGACTTTCTTCTTGTAATTTTAACCTCATATAATTTCAAAAAAATTGACTGAATTAGCTTAAAATTTCGACTTTTTGTTGCCTCAAAAATTAACTCAATGTCACATTTCCATTTCCTATCTCATAATTTTGAATTTTTCTCTCAAAATTTTGACTTCATCTTATCAAACTAAAAAGTTGGTAAAATCACAAACCCCAGTTTTCATTTTTATTTTTCTAACGGGCGGAAATTGGCCTATATACTGGTGTGACTGAATAATTTTATACTTAAGCGGCTTATGACTGATTTTGGGCTGTAGGTGGCGCTCTACACGTCAAAAAAAAAACTTCACGCCAATTCCATGTGTGATTATTTGGTGCGCGCGTGCGTCTCCTCCACTTTTCCACGCTCCCGTGTATCCAGCGCGAGGACAGGAGCCACAGTGGGATCAGCGGGTCTGCAGGAGACCACAGCTCTCTCTCCCTCTCTCTTTCTCTCTCTCGGAGTTTCTGTCGGACTTTCCTGGGATGAACGTGGCTTTGTTTTCCTCCCTGAACCCGCATCCGTCCCGCATCTCCATGTGTGGATCCTGAAAAGTGCGCTTTTCTCTGCGGGTTAAAGAAGAAGAACAAGAAGAAGAAGAGGAGGAGGAGGAGACCCAACTGAAAACTCAAGCTCCAAAATCTGGATGAAACTATCGTCAGCCTGAGTTTTACACTTTTCTGCGAAGTTTGGTGAAATCTGCCGCTATGGGTTCGATACCGAGGACTTTTCTCTGGATGCTTTTCTTGTTTCCAAGTCTGAAATGTGAAGGTAAGTCTCATCCAAACACAGAATCCAGGTTTAACTGAGAGGTGATGTGATGCACTGAGCAGAAAGCTGATTTAAAGTCTACTTTCTGCACATGGTTCGGGTTAGTTTGTGCTTTAAACTGCTGGTATCTGTGTGCTCTTCGTGTGTCCGGCTCTTACACAATGGATGCAGCTTTGACTCGTCTCCTGTTCATGTTGCATTGAGATGAAAGAGTTTTCAGAGTTACATCAGGTCCATTGAGCTGCAGATTGCGCCTCCACTCTGCAGTTTTCGTTTAACTGAGGCATCTCTGCAGCTGCGTAAAATACCTTCAACCTTATCATTTAAAAGCTGCACTAACACTTTTAATGGTTACCAACTTTTAAGAGTCATGAAGAGAGTTTTATGTTGGGAGGATGGTGAATTTTGCAGAGCATGTTCTCGACCAGAGTATTTGTTTGATTTCACCTTTAAGGTGATTAACTATGGAGGGACAGGGGGAGGGTATGTGTGTGTGTGTGTGTGTGTGTGTGTGTGTCACCCCCTCCCCTCATATCCCCTGTAAGTTTCTGCGGGCACTTTAACTGGTCTCTGGCCTGTTGACATGTGTTCTTGTGGCTCCTGGTCCTGGTAAAAAGGTGCCTGTGTTGCCTGTGTGGGACTGAAAGAGCCTCTGTGGTGTTGTCATGTTAATTGGACACATAGCTCGAGGTGCTCGCGCGTCTTTGTCAGTCATGTTAATTCATTTACTCCCCCAGCAGGGGGTGAGGATTGGGGGAGATTTCCTGTTTTCAGCTCTAAGGACTCACCATTTGGTATGAAGTGAAAGGGGAAAAGGAGGTGGAGTGAAAAGCCCCCCCCCCCACCCCACCCCCTCACACAACACACACAACACCCCCTTAGGTTATAGGTGTTTCTGCCCATTGTGAGTTAAGTGGTGTGGAGAAGCTGAATTTGAAACAAGACAGAAAAGTGGAAGATGTTTTCTTTGCAGACATATTTCCAGAAATGTGGTGAAATGAAACCTTTAAATATATGAAGCGGGTCAGTTCAGACAGCGTTAGAATTAACTGAGACAAGAAATGGTGTAGAGTAGACTCACACACACCCCTATCAGGTGTGCCATATCACACTATACCGATACCGATAATACCGACATAAACCCTTTGATGATAAATAACATTGTCATATCATGACACTTTCACTGTAGAAATACAACAAGGTATGAAGTTTACTACTGCATGCATAAGTAATGGATCAGTGATATGGAGATGATGTGGATTCAAAGTGTCGGATGACTAGCAGCAAAACGTGGTCTCTAAATATATGTACTGAGGTGAGTTTTGGTTGATTTGTTACTTTTAACATGTTTTTTTACATTGTTGGTGTGTAATGAAGTATCTTGTGGTTCTGTGTGTGTGATTCATGACAGTACTTCTGTAAAACTTTGTTCACACCTGATGGTTCTGTAAATGATTGTACAAAGATGCAGGGACATCTCCTGTGTTTTATGCAAATCGATGTGATTAACTGTGTGGTTTGCTAAATGCGTGCATTGGTTTCTTCAGTTAAAAGAGCGATCTGTTGCACGTTTGTTGTTGCCAAAGTAAGAAACCAAAAATTCAAACTTTCTCCTTCTTGGATTGCAATTTTGGGCCCTGTGTGTGCACCAGAGCATTATTTCAAGGACAAAGCAGAATATTGAGTTATGTATTGTAAATTGTGATTCGGCCAAAAATATTGAGATATGAATGAAATGCCATGTGGCCCAGACCTACGAGAGAAACACTCAGATTTAAACTGCTGTGTGCAAGCATGCCTGCACCCTTAGCATTTTCAGGATGAGCTGTTCATGGAAATGTAAACAGCTAAAAACTGACACATCATCACCCTCAGTAGTTGACATCATAAGTAAAGCACGGAAATGTTGTCATATGTTGTGTTGTGCAGTGCAGCCACTGACCACAAACCAGAATAAAGCTCCTGTTAATGTCGACTTCTATGATGCTACATTGTTCTACGACCTGGATGTAAACAAGCATATGAGACAGATGTTGTTTGATAGCATGGCACGGTTTGTTTGTATGTTGGTCCAGGAAATGAAGAAGTTATATATAGGTTGTGTTTGGTTGAATATAACCATCAGATCAGAACAGTGAAAAATAAGTTTGCCATAATTGGTTCAGAGACTTCAGGATCCTGAGGAGTAGCGTGCTTAATTTTGACATTTTAAAGATTTTTTATCTTAAGTTTTGTCACTAGTCTGAAATTAAATTTGCCTCTTGACAGTTCGAAAATTGCTGCAGCAGATCCCTAGTTGGGTTTTTTGTGATCCTCTTTTCTGCTTTTCAAACTGTTCGTTAAATACACTGAATCACATGTAACAATGGTAGGGAGAACAGTGACAGACTCTGCTTTGCCCGCCTCAGTACGCACAACCGCTGCATCCTTTTCATGTCAGGGAAAACATCTCACTGTGAAGGACGTGTGAATAACCACTACAGCAAATTCCAGGAGCAGGCAGTCTTGAAATTTCCTAGAAGTTTTCAGGATGTGAACGGCCCTCAGAGCTTCTCAGGCAGCAGCTGTGACGCTGGTGGAGGTTTCTCTAATGAGTAGCATGACTCACTGTCGGCTTTAAAACAGGAAGGCTGATCTGCTGCCGGAGGGCTTTCCTTCAAGTGGTGAGAGCTCCATCATCATCGTCTCTGTGATCAACTCTAACTTAAAACAAGTATTACACACTACTTCAACATAAGCAGCTGCTGAAGATGCAAAAATGAAACCAAATTATTTCAGCCAAGATAAAAATGAATCCACAAACCTTGTGTTTGTCATCAAAGCATGTTTGCAGAGGATAAAATGGATGGTGAGAAACATTGAAGCTTTGTCCCTATTGATAGTCAAAGTAGCTGGCAGAAAAAAATGTTGTGCCCATTGTTTCTGTTGATGTTGCATTTTTAATTACTCAAACAAACAAACCCAAACTGTTAGCTAACAATGGTCAAACAGAAACAACTGCCACAGATTGGTCTACAGTGCAGTTTTCTGGATGATGTAGTTTTGCATTGTAGTAGAAATAGAGCCTGGTTAAACTGCTCCACATTATTACTTTCCTGAAGCCCCCTGTGTTGACCCCCTGTTGTGCGGACTGAGCGACTCCATTCATGATAATGGCGGTGCCGGGCCGGGAGAGGTGTTCTTTACATTAAAGGCAAAGTAATCTGAAACTGAAACCCTCAGACAGTAATAAAGCTCCATCACTGCTTCACTTTAGGTTTTCTCTCTGAACCTAGCTGTCATCACAGTTTGTGATTTTACTGTGTCTTACAGGGTTTCAGAAGTTGGAAAGTCTTTAGGGCAGGCAAGCGAGTAAAATCTCTAACATATTTGGACACCCACATGCAGCACTGTACCATTTTATCAGCTCATGAATTTACACTGAGCCTGTCACTAACTTTGATGTTGAGTAAAGTTGTGTAAAAAAGTAGATCCATTCTACTTTCACTTTCGAAATAAATACAGTCCTCCAGTCAGAGGGAGTTCCTACAGTCCACCTCATACAGATTCTCCTCACAGTCACTTTAAGGTGGTTTGTCCCAATAAAGATGAAACATAAGAACAATCAAAATCCTGCCAAAATATTGACTAAACTTGTCTTTGAAATATTAACTGAAATATTGAAGTAATACTGAAGTATTGAAGTTTAGTAATGATATTCTGTAATAGTAACGGACTCCAAAGATACCTTTGTGCACACACAGCACAACAGCATCTTTGCTTCAATATTTTAACTGAATTTTGCTTCTTCTACCTGACGACTGTTTGTCTCAGGACACTGGACTTGCACTGGTGCACTGTTTCCACTGTATTTAATTTTTTCTCTTCGGTAAAGAATCACAGGACTTCTTTTCCATCACAAATGCACTTGTTTTCTTCCTTCCAGCCTAATTTGAATTTCCCATCCGACCTGTTTTTGGTGATGTAGCCGCATGAAGCTGTGGCTACAGTATAACAGGCAGTAAAACTTGTAGTTTCTCTTTAACAATGCAACTTGTTGCTTCATTTTTAACCAAACCACTCCAGCCGCTTTATTTTCAGAGTGTCTGTGATTGGCTCCTTTCCTGAGCGCTGATATAAAACAGCAGGTGAGGCTGATTCATGTGGAGTCTCATTGTGTGTCTGAGGAAACAAACTCTTCATGCTGTAATGTTGTGGATGCCTCACCACTTAAATAAGACTCAGTTCGATGAATCCATCTGCTGTAGGGGGCGGAGCCTGTATGTGGTCTGAATGAACTAATGGCTCTGTTATTTAGCTACAGGCAAACCTTATGATGAACTGTTAAATGCACACACAGTCTCAGTTTTATAGCACACACTCTGCTTTTTCCTCCATGCATGCTCCCCCGTTGAGCTGCAGCAGTGGATGAGCTGGAGGAGTTAGCCAGAGGTCACAACATTAATGTGGAGTTTATGGAAATGCGAGCGAGGTGTTCAGGGTCTGAAGTCTTTGCTCAGCCATGAGCTTAATTCCTCTGTGAGACGTGAAAACTTAACCTTGGAGGAGGAGAAGAACAGTTGATCTGGAGACGTGTACAGTTTATCCGCTGCTGATCTGACCTGGCAGAGAGTCAGGGAGGTCGACTGTTGCATGCCTCTCCACCTTCTGCCAACAGAAGTCTGGGATCATAGGTTAATAACTTAACATTTCTAATCATCCTCTGGTGGTTTTTTTAATTTCACCTCCTCAGCTGCCTCATCACAGAGGTTCTTTGCCGTTCTTTCTCCATCGCAGCCACCGCCTTGTCATCCTTGTGGCCACACTGTAGGCTTTGTTCTGAGGTGAATTTAATTGCTAGCTAGTGACAGCTCTCAGAGGAGAGGAGCTGCTGCAGGAAGGCTTCGGGCTGTTATTGCGTTAAAGCACGGAGTGATGGAAGACGACGTACAGAAACAGCCTGACTCTGTGGTTTTGTACGTTCAAAGGTGCAGGCTTTGATGTTCACAGCTTCAGGTGGCTATTAAACACGGAGGAATGATATCGCTTCAACTCAAAACTGGAAATTTCTCTGTGGAGGCAAGTTGTTTTAGTGGTGTTTCAAAGGGAACTAAATTATCCAATTTGGAGCCAGAAGCTTGAGTTGTTGCACAATGTAGTTTGTTTAGAAGTTGGGGTTCAAGAACATGCTGAGATAGAGGTTGCATAACTTGAAGAAAACAAACCACATTGACCAAAAAAACCATGGATGTTTCTTTTTCAGTGTCAAGTTTTCATTGCTATTCTCTTTACACTGTTGTTCAGAAGGTTTCATGCAGCTTCTCAGGAGACAGAACATGACAAAGTCAACCGGGGAAAGCCACAGTGTAATATTTCCAACATGGGAGGGGGCTACACTCTGGTGAATGTTTTTACATTAACAGACGGATGTTCAGATGTCCTCCTCTTGTTCTTCATCATAGGATGGTTTTATTCATCATGTCTTCTGGTCACATGAAAGTTAGTCATCATGCTCACCTGTGAGCTTGCAGTGAATTTATCTGAAAATCTCCAGTTGTTTTCTCAATCTTACATCTTATATAAATGTTATCAGGGGGTTGGTACTGGGTTAAGGTAAAAAAAAAATAGCTGTTTACATTCACACGTGCAGCTCATTTTGATCTTTTTGGCTTTTTCTCTTCATTACATAAGGTCACCCACCAAAAGCAAGAGATAAAACATTTTAAGACAAATACTGACACAGACTGAACCATATGTTGCTCTCAGCCCTGTTGGGGTATTTGGTAAATTTATGGACTTTAGCCTTTTATTTAAATTCTGATAAGTTTGTGATGCGTAATATGAGAGGGTACGAGTCAGTAGAAACATGTTTTCTGTCTCTTGGTTTACTCCAATATCTGATTTACATGGTCTTTTTTAGTTTTCTCTGACAGCAGGTTTGTCACTTATTTACACCTATTTTTTACACACGTTGTCTTGGGTGATTTGCACATCAGGTGACACCTAGCGCTTGTGTGTTTTTCAAGTAAACCCTCTTCATTGGATCTCTGTTTGCTAAGCCTGAATGAGTTAATGAAAATCAGACGGGATGTGTTTTGATGACCTCATAAAAGAAAGAGTCATTCAGCCTGTTGTTAAAGTCTCTTTGTTGTTGTTTGGTGTGATCAACAGGGGCACCTGAGATCCTCTGCTGTGAGACAGACCTCCAAACATTTTCTGAGTGATCATCATTTTTGCTGTATCAGTTTGCATGTTTAAACCATATGATTTTAGGATCATTTTATTTCACCTGATTTATCAGAATATACTCAAGCACAGAAAGACTCCCATTATTGCATTCAGGTCAGTGAGCTTGATTGTGTCCAGACTCTAAAGAGATGCTGCCTTGGGAGATGAGCTGCTTCAAGACTGTCACTCACTAAGAACATGACGTTAACAAATGTGTATTGTGTTCAGTCTCTATACTGCCCCTTTTTTGGCTCTGTAAAGTACTGTATTTGACACTCCGGAAGCCTCCTCCATTATTGCCATCATACAGTCATCTACATTGAGTTAATCAGTATTTTTTTAATTTAAAAATGCAAATCATGAAACATAATAAGATTTTTTGGACCCTGAATCTAACTCTGCACAGCTAACTCTGGCTTGCTTGTGAGCAGAAACTCAAAAAACACTGCTGCAGGATTGATTTTGATGATTTTGATGTTTTTAGAAGCGTTTTGTTTCCACAGGCAGAGATTATTTCAAAGTGATAAGAATTATTACATTTACTTCACTGGTATGCACTTCTTTGCGGATCCTGCCACTAAAGACCATTTAAATGGGTAAATGTGATGAGTGAATGTAATTCATTGTTTTTAGCCAGTCTGTTGGAACGAATGAGACAATAAATATTAATTTAATCTGTGAATCTTTGAACTCTTTCACAAATTTGGCTCAGCTGAGTTAAACAGTTTAACCAACATCGACCTCTTTCCAAAACTTTCAAAACTGACAGATGAATCTCCCCCCAAGATAACTGGATGCAAAGTGTGCAGGCTTTGAAGTCTTTGTAGTGAAAGTTAAAACTTTTCCAGGTTTTTTGCAGTAAATCAAAAACATGAAATCATGGATTACGGTCTCTAATTCATATCAAAAATCTAAACAGATTAAAGGGAACACCAGACCAAAATTAAACAAACACGGGAAGAAGTTTATTTTTCTGTTCAGCTTCTCAGGATAAAAATAAACCTGGTCCTGGTAACCAGCACACAGCTGACCCACTTCACTCCATAATGTGTTTATTGTTCTTGGGGTGTGACAGGAAACAATGACGGGCCACACCAAGGTCGAGAAAGATACAGACACGTTTTAACACCCAGTAACATCTTTTTGGTGTCAGTCTTTGGTACGATTTTGTATTTCTATCACTGAAAATATTCCTTTACTTACGAGCATAAATGTTTTTTTAAGGATGAACGCAGGCGCTTTCTGGAGGAGGGATATAAGTGTGACAGGAGGAAAACTGAAAACAACACACCGATCCTCTGTTTAACTCTTTCCTGTGTTTGTTGATGTGAGGTGACAACACGGAGAGGAATTATGGCCAGGAAGTTGTTCTGCTGTTTGCTGGTATGTTTCAGGTCTGGCATTAATTATAATCCTGGATCTGGGACTCATTAGAGTGATGAAGACATTCCCATGAACGGGGCTCAGTGTGGGTCGATGCGCAGAGAGGATGGACTCTAAGGCCGTTTGTTTAAGACGCATTACTTTGGTAGTTTTTGTTCTAACTTCCTGTTTTCTTTAGGATCTTTAGTTCAGAATTTAATAAAAGTTTTCAGCGACTTTAAAGAGGAAATTTTACTCCAACATGCTTCAAAATGAACACAGACTTATATTGGTGTATTTACATGTTGAGGAGAAGCGTGAGGAGGCCTGATGGGAACATGTGCTGGTGATTATGGAGCTGGTAAACAGAAACAGGAGGAGGAGGAGGAGGACTACAAGTGTTCTCTGGTTCTTCATCATGTTGCTTCAACCTTAGGGGCGTGTTTACGTGAGGGGAGTAAACAGACGATGAGGAGGTGAATCCAAAGAAGAGGGAAGAGTTTCAAAATCTGTTAGAACAGAGCTTTTAATACACACACAGAATGATAGAGAAGACTGAAAATCTTTATCAGGGTTCATTTAAAAAAAACCTTTGATAACTACAACTTAGTATAAATGGAAACAAAACAAATAATTGATTTAAGATGAATGCCTCAAAGGTTAATCAAGGCATTATGAATATTTAAATGTACATTGTTTGTGGATGACTCATTTCTTTCAAGACAATCAGTGATTTTTACTTTGAAGCTACAGCAGTAGTTAAGTTTTACCTCCAGACCCTTTTACCCTAAAAATATAATTTAGCTTCTAGTTCTTGTTTATAATGTATTTTATAAGCTCTAACAAGATTAACAATTTTTTAAATGAGCAGCTTCTTTGTACCTTAGCGCTGGATTGAGTCTTTCTGAGTCCATATTAAACCATTTTCCCTCACACTTCTAGTGAGTGAAACATGCTCAGTTGTGAGCAGTAGTGTTGAATGTCTTCTGTCTGGAAATAGCAAAGCTAATGTAGCATGTAAATTATAGTTTTTGGATGTAACTCTAGTTTCCTGAACCTGTGCCGGACAACTTTGGTTTGTATTTGTGGTGAAGGGAATTTTGTCTGCAATTTGAACGTTCGAGTGCATCAACTACCTATTATAACTCATATAAAGGGATTACAAGTATGTTTTCATAAAAAGGAGAAAACTGTTGTTTCAATTACTTTAGACTTTGAATAAACTGCTGTAAACTTTCATTGCATACAGGGCTTCATAACGGGGTATTTCCACACAGGTTTCTATTTCCAGCTTCATGACACTTGACATTATAAAACTGTATGCAAGAGTGAAAAGGGAAATAGCATGAAAGTGTAATTTAAGGCCAAGATTTTTTCCTTTTCTCTTTAAAGAATGGGAAGGTGTTCAACAGGTCGGGTTGTTTGGGGAAGAGACAAACTGTAAACACAACTTACATTTGTTATAGAGAGACCCTCGCATAGTTTTTTTTTTTAAGGGCTGAAGAACTAGATAGGTCTTATTGGTAAGATGTGTTTGACAATTTATAAATAATACCTTCATAAAGTATGGAAGTATGACCCTCTCAGAAGGCAAATGATAGTCACTTAGAAAAAAGAAAAGGTTTTCAAACAGCCTGAGAGCTTTCAGAGAGAAAATCCATTTCTTCTTTTATTAGCATTGAAGGGCTTTTAAAACCTGTCAGAGGCAGAGATGATGGAGAGAGATTCAGCTTTTCTTTATGAGACTTATCATTCCCATTAGTTTAGAGAGGGGTCCTTAGCTACAAAGTAAATTTGAGTCAGGGGCCTTTGCAAAGAAAAGAGCGTTTGAGGAGAATGGTGGTGTTAAACTTCCTGCATAAGTTAGAGTCACGATATGTAGATTTACACCTTCAAATCATAATCTGTAACACTTCATCTCTTTTTCTCTTTGTGTCTCTGGAGTTCCTCGTATGTAAAATGTTGCACCCCTATTTGCTGCTGAATGCATGTGATGATGTTGAACTTTGTTTTATCTTGCAAAATTCAGATTATATTCAACCTATTTTATTTTATTTGGGTGTCAAGATTGTATGACTTGAACCAAACTTCTGATTTTTTTTCATTCTCAATTTCAATCCACTGTGTTGTGTGTAAGACCAGCAGAAATAGGAATTACCCATCTCAGTGGGTTTTTGAAAGTCAGTGCAGCATTCTCTGGTTTCCAAACACATATGTCATATATCACCCTGTGAGTGTGTTGGGGGTCCTTATAGCGGAAAGTTTTATCAGTTGTTTGGTTTTAAAGTTTCCTGCACACCTCTTGAACTGTGTTACATAAACTGTATAGTCTGTTCAGCTGCGCTTCCTCCAACTTCTGCGCACATTTTTATCTACACACTCAGAGGTCACAGGTCGGCTCTAGCTGTCAGGATTTTTCTGCATTTGTCAGAAAATTTAAGGCTGTTTTTCACAGCAGTTATTAATCAGGAGAGTCAGGTTATTTAGCTCTGTTTCTTAGAAAAAGAAAATTCTGAGTGTATGGCTTTTATCCTCCTCCATGTTACTGGTTCTTGTCTTTTGGATTATTAGACAAGTGGAGCCACTGGCAGTATTTCTGTGTCTGTTTATAATTATCCTGTTAACATGTCCCAGGATGTGTTCTCATGTTAAATGGTGCATATTTCTCCACCTGTGTAACCGTCCTGAGAGCAGCCCTCTTTGTCTTCATGTATATTTGTTTCACATTCCTCCCTAACTGGATTAATACAAACAGAATTATTTCCAAACTTGTGGCTCTGCACATCTTGTTTTATTCAGATTGCTGAAGATGGTGAAATCTTAACAGTGTCGTTTTTTGTTTTGAAGAAAGAGAGAAACAGATGTGTTTGAGCTTGATGTGATGCAGATTGATTCTTATGAAAGCGTTTAAAACAGTTTAATGAGAAATTCAGCCGAGCGGTGAGTGTGAAGATCACCAAATATGGAGATTTGACAATGACTCTACTCAGTGTGCATTCAGTGGATCAGGAGGTGGAAGTTAATTCAGTGTACAAACTTCTCAGACCCTTCTTGTGTATAAATCTTGTTAAACCCTTGCTGAAAGCTTCTAGACAATAAATTTTAGTTGTTTGGAAAATCACTAGAACCCCACAGACCGTGCAGACAGCTGGATGTTTAACAGCGACATCTCAGCAGATCAGAGATGTATTGATCTTTGGTCACCTTAAAGCTCATTGGTTGCAAGGCTGACAACGTGTTTTCCATCAAGGAACAACAGCAAACTTTTTGTGAATCCAGCCATCAGTCATAAAGTACCAACAGAGAAGATGTCTTCTCTATATGCTGCATTATTCACTGTCCAATCAGCAACTCAAGAGTCTGGGTTTCATTGTAAATACACAGCTCCACAGAGGCTTCACTCCCGCTCCTTTCATTGGTATGAACCTGAAAAAGAACCTGATTTCATTTATTGATCTTGGGTACTTTTTTAAACGTCCGAAATCTTCTGAAATAGCAACATTACGATGCAGATTAGTAAAGCTGAGATGGAAAAATATCAAAATGTCACAGTGGGATAAAAGTACAATCCATGTCCACAGCATGAACTGTTTTGCAATTTTCATAAAATTGAAATAAAGACCAGAAAAATAATTTTTATGTTAGTTTGAGCAGTTTGTGTAGTTCCTCCTTTGGCCACTGGGATTCATTCTAGCTTAAGGCTCTGAGATGTTTTGTCTTTGTAAAGAGTTGCTGAAAGTATTTGACTGAAGTATGTTTGTGTTTGCTGACCTTCTGAATCCTCCACTCTTAAACCACAGATGCCCGTCAGTCTTTAGTTATATATTCTGTAAAAGGGAAAAGCAGTAAATGTATAAAATACTGATGGATGGACCTTATGATCTCGTGAGCTCTCGTTCTGTTATTGAGACTGAAAAAGCTTCCTTTGGTGTCTTTTGGATCAGTTTTTTTCTTTGCGTTTGACAAGTGGCCTCTTGTTCCTGGTCTATCTACTTCTCTGTGCATCCTTCACCTTTTCTCCTTTCTCATATCTGAACCCCAGGATACTGAAATTCTTCTGCCTGCCATATTAAAACCTCAAAATAGTGTCTCTGGTACTCATTCTTGATGAAGATTTGCAACGAGGCAGTGAGCAGAGGGACTATGGGACGATGGTCTCTGTAGTTACTACTACCCTCCATATTCTCCCTCCTTTGTGGCTGAAACAGAACTTCACATTTTAGTAAAAAGAAAGTCTCTGTGAAATTGACAGTACCTCTACAACCCTTGTCAAAAGTCAAGCTTTGTCAGGTCTGTCCCTGAGAAGAGAGGAAAATAATTTTTCAAAAGTTTGTTTGTTGGATGGAGATGGGACCCATCATTTCTCATGTCTGTTTATAAAGTGAAGTAAACTGTTCTCAGATTGCAGCTGATGGGATCCGGGATGTCGTTACACTAGATTGTGTTACTCCTGCTTTTTCTCTCCATACATGGCTGAGTTTTGGTCAATTTCTAAGTCGAAAGGAAATTGGATCCATCGTGGGTACAACATTTGAGGAAACCAGGAATTTGATGTTTGTGTTCATTTTTGCGCCCCTGTGAACAAAGGAAAACCTCTTATTTCCAAGTCAGTCTTACCCTCTTGACAATACATCTCATCTTTTCTTCTTTAATAGTCAACTCACTGCACAAAAAGAAGTCTTCTCCTTTATCAAGCTGTGGGCTGCATGCTCTGACAGCGACTCCTGTGCAGTGGTTACAGGAGAGAAAAAATTACAGTGTAGAAACTGTCATTCTCACTACTGATGGTCTTGTTTTTTTTTGAGGGTCACACAGAGGTATGACTGTTTATGTCAGCCGATTTCATAACCAGCTCAATCTTTTCATGAAGTAAAAATTGGACTGAGGTGCAGAGAAGACTTATTGATGGATTCAAAGTGAAGCGAGACGAGTCAAACCTGCTGAAAGCTTTCAGGCCTTGACAGTGGTCCACGGCTCCGTGGAAATATGTTAACAACAGTCCTGTCAGACTAACAGCCCGTCCCTCCTCCTGCTGCAGATGCTTTGTTAATCATAGCTCCGAGTCGGGGGCCAGAGAGGAAGAGTTTTACAGGAAAATGGAGCTAAAAATGATATTATATTCTGCTGTGTCGTAAGTTTCTGCTCACATTCTTGCTCAGTCCTCAGACTGTTTTGTGAAGGAAAGAATGACGCAGAGCCGCCATGGAGAAAGATAAACAATTGACACTATGGGTTCTTTTCCTTGGTTTTCCACAGGCAGAGCTTGGTATGCGCACGCTTATCAGAAAGCCAATAAAATGTAAATGACCCCCCCTCACAGCATCCACTGCCGCCTTTATTGTCCCGTCTTTGAGCCTCCAAATGGCTAAATATTTGAGGGGAAGTGTCTGCGTTTTATGAGATAGCTATTGTTGTTGAAGCTCAGTCACTGGGATGGATTACCCCACTGTGATGAGGACTCTCGGGCGGGGAGAGATACCATCAGAGTCTGTAAAGTGGAAATTCCTCCTCAGGCGAGTGATACCATCTGACAGAGCAGAGTGCCGTGATGCAGCCATTATGTTCCAGAGACTGTAAACGTGTTTTACACGTCTGTTTATCTGGAGATGTTGACGCAGTCACATCTGGAGGAGGTTTGGATCCAAAGGAGACTTCAACACTGTCACTTTTCTGAATCAAAGCTGCTGTTCCCACCCCCAAAAATGCATCCAAGATGGCTGATAGAACATCAAGTTCAAAGTTTCTGAATGAAAAATAACCACTTCTTAAACTCTCAAAGTTCTTTGTACAACATGGAAAGTTACAGATGTTTGACGGAAAGAGTTACCTCCAAATAATAGAGGTTATATTTCTACACATGCAGATACAGAAGTTTTTTGACTGCCTTAAAAGCACTACATTTGAAGAATGGTATTCACTGAACTTTGATGCTAAGGCTGCACTAAAAGCTTCAAAAAATCCCAGATTTTTGGTCTAATACAGGACTTCAACTCTGCACTGAAGTCTTATGGTTGTGTGACTCATTTATTCTCTTACACGTTAAACCAAAGGGGATTTTATTGCTCTGAGGTTACATCATCTTTATGGTCACTGTCCCCACAGGCAGTACCTCTTAAGGCTGGAGTAATCACACTACAACCGTCCAAATCATTTCCAACAGGAAAAACACGCTGCAAGTCCAGGAACAGACATGCAAAGTTTTAAATCAAATCCAACAGCAGCAATACACTGAAAAAAAGAACATGCAGCAGATGGAAGCTAAAATACAAACAGAGGGCATATGCAAAAGAAAAACATTGCAAACCCTGGTGTTTCTTTGGAGCTGCTCCAGGCCTGAAGGAGGGCACTTAGTGAAACACGGTTATTGTGAGCAAAAGAAAAGAGAAGCTCCTGAATTTGATGACCTAAAAGATGGGGGTGCTGAAAGCAGACAGTATTCATTTCACACTTTGCTGATTTTCTAAAATACATTTTGCAGACCTGCTAAAGAAAAACAGTGTGTTGAAATGTCAACCTATTCTTACTTAATGGAGGATTTCAGCTGCTCAATAATCAGGGGTTTCCTTTGTCCCTATTTTTTTTGCATCCTATAATGTCCCAAATGCTTTTTAATAGGTGACAAGTTTGGCATTCTGTTGCTGAAATATGTAATGTGTTCCCTCAAAAAAAAAAAAAAACATTAGATGGCATATATTGACCCAAACCTGTATTGATCTTCTTTTGAAGAGGACACAGCATCCATGATTTCCAAAATGAATGAGTCATTTCATCAAACCACAGGAAATTTTCCACTTCACCTCTTGCTTCCTCAAACAGGCCCCAGGGAAGTCACTGCTCCATCTCGATCATGTTTAGTTTCCTTTCTGTATATTCCATTTGCAACCCACAATTTTAGATGCAGTGATGAAATGTGTTCAAAGAAAATGTTTTTGAAGTAATCTTAAGTCTGAGCAGTGAATTCTACTATACTTGTGTCTGTTTTTAATGTAATGCTGACTGAGCATGTTTAATCCTTGTCCCTTTTCTCTAGACTCCCTGAATCTTAAAACGTTGTTATATTCTGTGGGTGATAAAAGTCTCCAATTCTTTGTCTTTTAACTCTGCTGAAAATTATTCTGAAACTGTTGAACTATTTGCTCACACAGTCACTCACACAGTGGTGAATATCTTATTATGCCCAGTCATGTCACAAGCTTGTCAATAATTAACCTCAGATTTTTGTCCTTTGTTTTTGGTGTTGTGTTGTTTCTGCTTCAGCTTTTTAAAATGATGTTGCTGGCATCAGATTTAAATTAGCATATATTTTTCATCCAAACAAGATAAATTCAATAAGAAGTTATTGCACTAGTTTCAAATTATTATATTTTCTTGTAAGGATTAACAGACTATAAAATTCTGTATTTTTTTTATGTGTAAACATTTTATACAGATGTCATTGAATTGTGAAGCCAGCATGAATTCAGAGGGGGGTCGCAGAGTTTTCTCTTTGTTTATAATAATAGAACATATTTAAGGAGCATGTGTAAAGAGGTCACTGAAGGTCAGAATTGACTGCTGTAGCTACTGCATTGTTGTCACACTGATGTAATAAAACAAGAGCACTGAGTCCTATTGTGTCTCATACTAAATAGAAAAAAGGTCTGGTTTTAGTGAAAACTCTATTGTTAGAGAGCCAGAGGTAGTAAAAAAACAAGTCTGGTTTCATTAGAAAATGAAGATGGTGAAGCTGAAGAAGCTTGGTGTCTTTTTGAGATATGAGGCAGGTCAGATGTGGCAATAATAGATTTTTATTTATACCTGTTCTCATGAACTGATGAACTGATGGAGTCATATTGCTGACTTGAGACAATCTTGTGGTCAAAACCAAAAAAG
>RPOG01002148.1:68044-97682 GCA_008086565.1 Thalassoma bifasciatum | reverse complement strand
GTCTCTAACTGTGGTTGGTTCACCTGTGCAGGTGAGTCTCTAACTGTGGTTGGTTCACCTGTGCAGGTGAGTCTCTAACTGTGGTGGCTTCACCTGTGCAGGTGCGTTGGGGGGAGAAAGGCTCCACTGAAGAAGGCGCCAGGCTGGAGAAGGCGAAGAACGCTGTGGTGTCGATACCTGAGGAGTCAGAGGAACCGATGATCAAACGGTCGAAGCCAAAACCTGCCCCCACCTACCACAGGAACCAGAACAAGTGGTACACCCCCATCAAGGTGAGAGCAAGGGTACACCCCCATCAAGGTGAGAACAAGGGTACACCCCCATCAAGGTCAGAACAAGGGTACACCCCCATCAAGGGTACACCCCCATCAAGGGTACACCCCCATCAAGGTGATAACAAGGGTACACCCCCATCACCCCCCCCAGCAGTTTGAAACTGTTGTTTGTTTTTTTTAACCCTTCGTTCCTCTTGTTCCTCTTGTTCCTCTCGTCCTCTCAGGGTCGTCTGGACGCTTTCTGGGCTCTGCTGAACCGACAGTACGACAGAGTTTCCCTCATGAGGCCGACGTCCGAGGACAAAGTAAGAGACTGTTTTATTTCCTGAGGCTGCAGGAAGGGCCTCGGTGACGTGGTGCCGCAGCACAGGCAGCTTCCTCTGCAGGCCTGTGTGTGTGTGTGTGTGTGTGTGTGTGTGTGTGTGTGTGTGTGTGTGTGTGTGTGTGTGTGTGTGTGACTCAGGAAATCAGCGTTTGGTTGTTGGAAAGTTTCCTCCTGCAAAGACTGAGTCAAAGTCTGTTTGTGGTTTTTTTAGGTGCTTGTATTAATAGAGAAGTTGTTGTATTAGTCACTGACTGAAGCTTCACGGCGCTCTGATCCTCGCCACCACCGCCGCCGTGCGCCGTGGTTATTTCTGTCTCTGCGCTGAGTCTTTGTGTTGTGCAGAGTCTCAGGAAGCTGCTTCTTCTCTGAGTGGTTGTTACCTAACCGTGCAGCTGCAGACGCTCGCAGGAGGAAGCGTGGCAGAGACGACCTAATATGGTCGCGCTGTGGACGGTTACCGACCTCAGAGGGAAACCATCAAACCTCTGCAGGCGGCGAGAGGAGCACGCTGCCCTCAAACCGCCACCAGATCAGGGTCAACCTCATGTTTTTCTATGCCGTCTTTCTACCAAACCACAGCGTTAGCTCCAGTTTATCCAGTTTATCCAGTTTATCCAGTTTACCCAGTTTACCCAGTTTACCCAGTTTATTCAGTTTATCCAGTTTACCCAGTTTATCCAGTTTATCCAGTTTATCACCTTTACCCAGTTTATCCAGTTTACCCAGTTTATCTGGTTTATCCAGTTTACCCAGTTGTACCCAGTTTACCTGGTTTATCCAGTTTACCCAGTTTATCTGGTTTATCCACTTTACTCAGTTTACCCAGTTTACCCAGTTGTACCCAGTTTACCTGGTTTATCCAGTTTACCCAGTTTTCCCAGTTGTACCCAGTTTACCTGGTTTATCCAGTTTACCCAGTTTTCCCAGTTGTACCCAGTTTACCCAGTTTACCCAGTTTTCCCAGTTGTACCCAGTTTACCCAGTTGTACCCAGTTTACCCAGTTTACCCAGTTTTCCCAGTTTATTCAGTTTTCCCAGTTCACCCAGTTTACCCAGTTTATCCAGTTTATCCAGTTTACCCAGTTTATCCAGTTTACCCAGTTTTTCCAGTTCTGCTGCTGCTGCTGCTGTTTCTGCTGCAGCTGCTGCTGCTGCTGCTGCTGTGTTGAAGAACATGGAAAATCCCGTGGTGTGTCCAGCTGTGAGTCTGCCAGTGTTTCCTCCTCCTCCTCCTCCTCCTCGCTGAGAGAGAGAGCGAGCGAGCGAGAGCTGCAGAGAATCAGAGCAGGATGATGTAAACAACATTAAAATGTTTTTGTGAGGATTTTAGAGCAGCCTGTTCTGTATTTGACTCATCACTGGGTCAGAATAGCTCAGCACTCTGGGCTTAATGTTGAAAAATGTTCAGTCTTTGTTTTTGTCCTGACAGGCTTCTCTGTATGTCACATGGTACCTTCATGTACCTGTCTTAAAGGAACAGTACACGCCCACTTAAAGGGCACATCTCAACAACTGTCTGTGACCACTCTGCTGCTTCAAGTACCAACTATTAACTGTTTGGTGATGTTTGGGCTTGGAGTACCCATCAGTACCAGTTTTGGGGTTCACTATTTTTCAGAATCTGTTTCACCAGTTTCATTGAATTTTTCAGTGTCTGTTTCATGGTTTCTTCATGTATCTGTCTTTCGGGGTACTCTGTGAAGTTTATGGTACCCATCAGCTTCTATTTGAGGGAATACATTTAATATTTTGTGTCTTGTAGCATCTGTGGCAGTGTACCCTTCACTATCTTTTATTTTTGGTGTCCTCTGGAACCTTAACCCTGTGTCTCTTCCATTACTATGTGTTACCCGCCTCTTTGTACCTTTGAGAACCAGGCTTGATGTACCCATTAGAGCTAGTTTTGGGGTGCACTATAGTCCCATTTTTCAAAATAACTGTTACTTCCTGTTTCAAGTCATCTTCAAGTATCTGTCTTTTAGCATCCTTACGGATCGTTCGGGGTACTCTGGAAATCTATGTCAAGATTTCAGGCGTCTGTTTTATGGTACCAGTCAGCTTCTGTTTGAGGCTGTAGTTTTGTTTTTTTGGGGGGAGGACTTCATAACATCTGTGTCAGAGCACCTTCCATGAGGAGTCCTCTAGAGTCAGGGTACCCTTTAGTACTTGTCCCTCAGGAACAGTGCACTTCTACTTTAGGAATTACTGTTTATGAGCACACTTGAGTCACTTCAGTACCATTTATTATCAGCTTCATGGTACCTTTGAGCATCAGTGTTGGGGTGTGCTGTAGTCCTATTTCTCAGGATAACTATCATTTTCTGTTTCATGGAACCTTTTAACATCTGTTTTAAATTATCTTCACGTATTTGTCTCTCAGCACCTTTCATGATCTTTTTGGGTACCCAACGTCTGTGTCAGGGTTCGTTTGAGGTTAATTGCAAGAATCACTGAAGTGTGTGTATCATGGTACCCATCAGCTTCTGTTTAAGGACACGCCTTTGTTTTATTTTTTCATGGGACACTCATAGCATCTGTGTCAGACCATTATTGTCTTTTTGAGTCTCCTCTGTTGTTTGGGGTCAGGGTACCCTCAGTATCTGGTTCACGTTACCCTTCAGCAGATGTTCATAGGTTTTATTATTACACACTTTTAAGCACCAGCTTCAGAGTCCTTTAAGGTTTCCTGTTACATCTTTTCCAGTATAACCCTATGGTTGTCTCAGGGTACCCAGTGTCTGTTTGTTGGTGCCCCTGACAAACCTTAAAATAATCAACATAAGCAAACCTATAAAGACGTGAAATAGCACAGAGATGGTGACAGAGTACCCTTTAGTATTACTTATACAAAATAAATAGTCCGTCTTTGAGTACCCTTCCTTTATTAATCAGTCGAAGATACAGTTCTTTTGTCTTTGTTGGCACATTGTGGCCTGACTTCCTGTCTCCTGAAGGGTGGCGCTGTACCTTTAAGCTCTGTGTTTTCACTTAGTTACTTATCGAGTTTCTTCCCGAACACGTTGCTGGTTGTTATCTGCGCTCCGTGGCGTCGCTCCGGGTTTTGTGGTGTTGCTCTGGGTTTTGTGGCGTGGCTCTGGGCTCCGTGGCATTGCTCTGGGTTCTGTGGCGTCGCTCTGGGTTTTGTGGCGTCGCTCTGGGTTTTGTGGCGTGGCTCTGGTCTCCGTGGCGTCGCTCTGGGCTCCGTGGCGTTGGTGGCGCTCCTGTTGTTTCCACCTGCAGCCTCCACTGTCAGACTCAGAGTTATTTCAGGCTCGACCTGACGCCATCAAAGCTGGAGGAGTCTGAAGCGTCCGCGGGGAGGTGAGGTGTAGATGGCAGAGCGGGCAGCGGTGGCTCAGAGACGAGGGGGGGGGGGGGGGGGGGGGGGGGGGGGGGGGGGGGGGGGGGGGGGGGGGGGGGGGGGGGGGGGGGGGGGGGGGGGGGGGGGGGGGGGGGGGTCTTTGATGGCGGACAGGAAACCTCCAGGGTCATGAATTTTTCAGCGCGGCGTCCGCGGGGTTACAAGGACTCGTACAGGTGTAAGGAAGCAGGTTGTCGCAGACATCTGTTCAGTGTGGGGACCCCGGCGTCCTCTCTCTCTCTCTCTCTCTCTCTCTCCTCTCTCTCTCCCTCCCTGTAGGCACCCCCCCCCTCCCCGTCCCTCCCCCCTCCCTGAGCGCCGCCGCCGCCCGGAGCAGAGCTGCTGGATTGTCAGCAGATGCAGAAGAGAGACAGAGAGACAGAAAATGAGAGTGAAACAGTTTTTTTTCTCCTGGTCTCACATTTAGCGCCTGAGGGCCTCCAACACCAAAGGTAGAGCGGGGGTGGACACAGCTGCGGCGCCGAACTCGCCCCGGGCACAAATAAAGAGATCTGATGCGCTTTGACTGTGTTGTGGGTGAGAGCGGGAGCCGGGGAGGCACTTCAGAGCCAACTTAGCACAGCAACATCTGCCGCCAAGTTTCCCCGGGATCGGCTGGGGACAGCAGGTAGAGGAAGGTGGCGGCGAGCGAGCGAGAGAGAGAGAGAGAGAGAGAGAGAGAGAGAGAGAGAGAGAGGGAGGGGGGGGGGTGGTGGCGTTCTTTGAAGAGCTGGTTTTTTACACACCTCTTGTTTTCTCATTCGTCGCCCCCTGACTTCACACTCCAGGTACTGTTTCCTGAAAGCAGCTGTCCACCCAGGGTCCAGGCGAGCGGCGCCGTGAATGATGCATCACTTTACATTAAAGCGTGTGCGTCCTCCCACACACACACACACACACACACACACACACACACACACACACACACACACACTCTCTCTGCGGTGAGGACGGCAGCCAAAGCGTCTCCTCAGTGGGGGGTGAGTGGGCTGCTGTGGAGGTTAATGTCGTTATCACATGGACCTCAGTTCTGCTGAAGCATATTTCAGCTTCACAAAAAGATTTTTTATGGTTTGTTTTGTGGGGAAAGTTCCTGCTTCAGCTCTGGAGTTTTCCAGATAAAGTGATGATGAAGTGATGATCCTGATCCTCCACCTGCAAACGTCCTGAAACTTAATCCTCTCTTTTCTTTCTGCACATGTGCACAACTTTCATCTGCAGTTTCCCGTCTTTAAATCTGAGTTTCACTGCTTCATTCTGTTTGTCTGTTCACGCAGGATTAGTTTTATGAAGACACGAGTTATACTCCTGACAGAAACTGTGGCTGTTTTTAAAGTTTACATCCACTTGGATTTTTTATGTCAAAACAGTGACAACAGAAAGTTTCAGTCCACAGGTTCATGCTTCACTTTGTGACTGTGACAGTGATCGACTGCAGCAGTTAGATTAGGCTGCTTCTGTCTCCTCTCTCCTTTTTCTCTCCTTTTTGTCTCCTCTGTCTCTCCTTTTTGTCTCCTTTTTGTCCCCTCTCTCCTTTTTGTCTCCTCTCTCCTTTTTGTCTCCTCTCTCCTTTTTGTCTCCTCTCTCCTTTTTCTCTCCTTTTTGTCTCCTCTGTCTCTCCTTTTTGTCTCCTTTTTGTCCCCTCTCTCCTTTTTGTCTCATCTCTCCTTTTTGTCCCCTCTCTCCTTTTTGTCTCTTCTCTCCTTTTTGTCTCATCTCTCCTTTATGTCTCCTCTCTCCTTTTTGACTCCTTTATGTCTCCTCTCTCCTGTTTGTTTCCTCTCTCCTGTTTGTCTCCTCTCTCCTTTATGTCTCCTCTCTCCTGTTTGTCTCCTCTCTCCTTTATGTCTCCTCTCTCCTTTTTGTCTCCTCTCTCCTTTTTGTCTCCTCTATCCTTTATTTCTCTTTTTGTCTCCATTCTCCTTTTTGTCTCCTCTCTCCTTTTTTCTCCTCTCTCCTTTTTGTCTCCTCTCTCCTTTTTTGTCTCCTCTCTCCTTTTTGTCCTTTTTTTGTCTCCTCTCTCCTTTTTGTCTCCTCTATCCTTTATTTCTCCTTTTTGTCTCCTCTCTCCTTTTTGTTTCCTCTCTCCTTTTTTCTCCTCTCACCTTTATCTTTTTTTGTCTCCTCTCTCCTTTTTGTCTCCTCTCTCCTTTTTGTCTCCTCTCTCCTCTGTCCCTCCTTTTTGTTTCCTCTCTCCTTTTTTCTCCTCTCACCTTTATCTTTTTTTGTCTCCTCCCTCCTTTTTGTCTCCTCTCTCCTTCTTATCTCCTCTCTTCTTTTTGTCTCCTCTCTCCTTTTTGTCTCCTTTTTGTCTCCTCTCTCCTTATTGTCTCCTCTCTTCCTCTGTTGGGTCATTTCTCGCCTCCTGAGCCTCTGTGGCGTCTTAATTTAGTGTTCGTGGATCATGGCGTGTTGCTGCTGTGGGAATCTCTGATTAAACGGCGAGGAGCAGAGGGACGAGAGAGAGAGAGAGAGAGAATGAGGGCGAGCTGCTCTGGGAGTTTCAGTGATGGACGGAGAGAGAGAGAGAGAGAGAGAGAGAGAGAGAAACAAAGCGAGGTGTTAACAAAGAGAGGACAAGCCCGGCATAAGCCGAGGTCAGAGGTCACAGCCGCCACGGTGGCGTGGAGCAGAGCGGTGGTTGGAGGTCAGAGAAGAACACGCTCGCTCAGGTGTGTTTCCTCCTCCTCGGACGCCCCGCTCGCCCTCGGAGGCGGCGCCTGAAGCTGTCAGCGAGCTCAGGGCGGCGTGAGGATCCTGGGAGCAGAAATGTGTGTTTCCTCTGGCGGCGCGGCGGCGGCGGCGTGCGTGAGCGGCGTGCAGCTTTAACAGCAGTACGTCAGCAGTAATTAGCACATTGATTTTCAGACATGAGTGTAATTAGTGTAAACAAACAGAGCTTCCTCTCAGACGATTGGCAGCTTCTCGCTCTGGCCTCTAACGCTCAGTTTTACGTCCTGACTCCGGGTCACGATTCGTCGGAAATGTTCGGCAGCTCAAGTTTCTCTGAGTTCTCTCAATGGCAGATGGTTGATGGAAAAAACTGTTTCCAGTATGTTTATCGTCTCCAGAAAAGTCAGAGAGAGAAGCCCTGATNGTCTCCTCTCTCCTTTTTGTCTCCTTTTTGTCTCCTCTCTCCTTATTGTCTCCTCTCTTCCTCTGTTGGGTCATTTCTCGCCTCCTGAGCCTCTGTGGCGTCTTAATTTAGTGTTCGTGGATCATGGCGTGTTGCTGCTGTGGGAATCTCTGATTAAACGGCGAGGAGCAGAGGGACGAGAGAGAGAGAGAGAGAGAATGAGGGCGAGCTGCTCTGGGAGTTTCAGTGATGGACGGAGAGAGAGAGAGAGAGAGAGAGAGAGAGAGAAACAAAGCGAGGTGTTAACAAAGAGAGGACAAGCCCGGCATAAGCCGAGGTCAGAGGTCACAGCCGCCACGGTGGCGTGGAGCAGAGCGGTGGTTGGAGGTCAGAGAAGAACACGCTCTCTCAGGTGTGTTTCCTCCTCCTTGGACGCCCCGCTCGCCCTCGGAGGCGGCGCCTGAAGCTGTCAGCGAGCTCAGGGCGGCGTGAGGATCCTGGGAGCAGAAATGTGTGTTTCCTCTGGCGGCGCGGCGGCGGCGGCGTGCGTGAGCGGCGTGCAGCTTTAACAGCAGTACGTCAGCAGTAATTAGCACATTGATTTTCAGACATGAGTGTAATTAGTGTAAACAAACAGAGCTTCCTCTCAGACGATTGGCAGCTTCTCGCTCTGGCCTCTAACGCTCAGTTTTACGTCCTGACTCCGGGTCACGATTCGTCGGAAATGTTCGGCAGCTCAAGTTTCTCTGAGTTCTCTCAATGGCAGATGGTTGATGGAAAAAACTGTTTCCAGTATGTTTATCGTCTCCAGAAAAGTCAGAGAGAGAAGCCCTGATCAGTCAATCTTCTTTATCGCTGAGGGGGATGATGGGAAATGCAGTCTTTTAGGAGCAGGATGTCACATTTCTGTTCTGTGACAGTTTCCACAACGAGCCTGAGTGTAAACAAACACAATATAAGAATAATAATAAAACTGCATTAACACCAAACTACACCATCAGACACCAACACAGCAGTTTGACCATGTGGGTTATTTTAAGTATTTAGTGACAAAACCATCAAACATCACATTATATAACAGAACACAACAACACACACACTCACACAATATTTTACAGCACAAAACAGTTTATACGACACTTTAAAACAATATGATGTGATAATGCAGAGCAGAACATTACATCACAAAACCAAACAATACAATATGAAACCATACGTTGCTATAAGTTACATTATGATATGATACATAATATAAAATATGATTATTATGATTATTATGATTAATATGATGGGACACAGCCTGATACAGGACAGAATATAACACAATTCAATATGATGTGTTGTTGACTTATTTTACTACATGAGAAACATCACGTTACAATTCCAGACAATACATTATGTTACAAAACAATAATTCACAAAACTTTGTTACACATATTTATGTTACGATACATCCTGTTAAAATACCGTGTGACACAATCCAATGTTGCTATAAATTATGTCACAGTTCACTGTTACCTAACATTATGTAATGATACAATTTTACAATAAGTTATGTTATGATACATTATGTTACAGTATGTAAAGATTCAATATTTTATGTTGTAATATGTTGGACAGTATCTAACAATACATTACATTACAGTATGTTATGTTTTGATACACGTTACATTTAGTTTCCTCACAATACGTTACATTATGATACACTGTGTTACATTATATAACACAGAGATAGTTCAGGTTACAATACATGACGGTATGATACTTTAAGTAACAATACGTTATAGTATGATACGTTACATTATGATACTTTAAGTTACGATACCTAACATTACATTAGGATACATAACATTACAATACCTTATGTTACAATAAATACAGTTAAAATACACTTTAAATAGTGATATAGTACGTTTTGAAACGTTACATTATGATATGTTAAGTTACAATACATTACGATACATTACATTACGCTACATTACGTTACAATACATTACGTTACGACACATTAAGTTACGACACATTACGTTACGACACATTACGTTACGACACATTACGTTACGACACATTAAGTTACGACACATTACGTTACGACACATTAAGTTACGACACATTACGTTACGATACATTATGTTACGATACATTACGTTACGATACATTATGTTATGATACATTACGTTACGATACATTATGTTACGATACATTACGTTACGATACATTAAGTTAAGATACATTACGTTACGATACATTATGTTACGATATACTCAAACTGGCGATATATTACATTTTGATACATTATTTTATGATATGTTACATAATGATGCGTCACTTTGTGATATTTTTTATAACAATGCATTACCCTACGATACATTACATTGTGTTATGTTACGTTATGAAATCTTATGTTATGATTTGGTAAATTACGATACATTAAGTTAGAGACGTTAAGTTGCGTTACATTATTAAAATACATTACGACATGATATGTTTCTTTGATACGTTTAGTTATGATATGTTACATTAAGTTGTGATACATTACGTTATGATATATTATGTTATCATATGTTTTGTTATGATACATTAGGTCATGAGGTTGTTATGTTATGTCCAGCGTTGATACGTTTATTTAATGCGTTCATTTAAGAATAGCTTGTAAAGATATGTTTTGTTTTGTTTTTATTCATGACATCACGGTTCTTACCTTTGCAGTAACATATGTTCTGAATCCTCGCGTTACCGTTAAATCATTTTACAATTTTGTGTTTTGAAATGTTTTGCTGTGAGTTCTGTCACCGTATGTTACAATGTGACACGTGATGGGTGTCACTTTACGTAAAGATGCAACACTGTGAAGTAGGAAACATGTTTCTCTAAGATGTGATAATGTTTGATTAAAGCCAGAGTTCAGTCTTTGACCTCAGATGTTTGACCTCCTGCTGTGACTCTGACCTGTTCAGGTGAAGCTGGAGGTGAAGCCTGCTCCACGCGAACGTGACGCCGCTCTGACGCCGTCACAGAGCCGGCGTTAAAGCCGGCGTTAAAGCCGGCGAGCAGACTGTTTACCCGCTCTCATACATACATTCAGCAGCTCGTCTCTCTGCAGCTTTACTCTCCTGATCTCTGGATGTAAAGCGGAGCAAACATTTGCCGGGTATTGTTAGAAAAAAGCGTAAACAGATGCACACATACTCATCCTTTCACGCTTCCTGTTTGTTGCTCTTATCTCGTCGCATTACAATGCCACGCTGAATATGGTGAGAACATCTTTCCTGAAGCTAATAAAAGCCGTCAAACTGCATTGTTCGGTGTTAAAGGAAACAGGAGCCAAAAGATGACACATCCTTTAAGGTTTCAGCGCCGCACAGAAGGCCCACGTTCCTCTGCTTCCTCCTGTGGATCCTCCGCAGCCACAGCCGCTCAGAGGAATAATTTTATACCTAAACGTCTGATAAAACAATATGTTAATGTGGTAATAATGTATGCCTGCGCAGAGAGGATAAACAAACGCACACATGTTGACATCAGTCGGGATGTTCGGCGGCGCCGCTGATAAAACCAACGCCGGAGCTCGGCGTGAACGCTTTAATGGAAAGCAAACAACCTGGCAAATGACGTGGAGTTGAAACGAAGCTCCAGATCAGAGAGCGTGAGATCTGCTAATTAACCAGGCTAATTGGAATTAAAGTGGCGTCGCCCGTAATGAAGCGTCAGGAGACGAGAAAATACAACGAGGGGAACGAGGAGGCGCTGTCAGGGTTTGACATTTACACCCTGAAATCTGATCAGGAGGAGGGAGAGGAGGAGGAGGAGGAAGANCGGAGCAAACATTTGCCGGGTATTGTTAGAAAAAAGCGTAAACAGATGCACACATACTCATCCTTTCACGCTTCCTGTTTGTTGCTCTTATCTCGTCGCATTACAATGCCACGCTGAATATGGTGAGAACATCTTTCCTGAAGCTAATAAAAGCCGTCAAACTGCATTGTTCGGTGTTAAAGGAAACAGGAGCCAAAAGATGACACATCCTTTAAGGTTTCAGCGCCGCACAGAAGGCCCACGTTCCTCTGCTTCCTCCTGTGGATCCTCCGCAGCCACAGCCGCTCAGAGGAATAATTTTATACCTAAACGTCTGATAAAACAATATGTTAATGTGGTAATAATGTATGCCTGCGCAGAGAGGATAAACAAACGCACACATGTTGACATCAGTCGGGATGTTCGGCGGCGCCGCTGATAAAACCAACGCCGGAGCTCAGCGTGAACGCTTTAATGGAAAGCAAACAACCTGGCAAATGACGTGGAGTTGAAACGAAGCTGCAGATCAGAGAGCGTGAGATCTGCTAATTAACGCGGCTAATTGGAATTAAAGCGCGGCGTCGCCCGTAATGAAGCGTCAGGAGAGGAGAAAATACAACGAGGGGAACGAGGAGGCGCTGTCAGGCTCTGACATTTACACCCTGAAATCTGATCAGGAGGAGGAGGAGGAGGAGGAGGAGGAGGAGGAGGAGGAGGAGGAGGAGGAGGAGGAGGAGGAGGAGGAGGAGGAGGAGGAGGAGGAGGAGGAAGAGGAAGAGGAAGAGGAGGAGGAGAAGGAGGAGGAAGAGGAGGAAGAGGAAGAGGAGGAGGAAGAGGAGGAGGAGGAAGAGGAGGAGGAAGAAACTGTTTCTTCTCCTCTTTTTTATCCTTCAATATCAGAATAATTCTCAGAAATCAAGAATCTTATATTTTAACTTTAATCATGAAGCAGTTATTCACCATCAGCAGATTTACATTCAGGTTCAGTTTGAAGATATTAAACAAAATAAAAGCAGAGAATCAAAAACATTTAACAACAGAAAAGATGAAAAGAGAAGAAAGAAAAACCTGAATCCTTCATTTAAACAGAGCTGAGCTCTTTGGGTTTTTTTGAAGAAACTGACTGAAGTGTGAATATTCAACCCTGAATTTATTTGGGCTTCTTCAAAATAAAAAAGGATAATTTAATTTATTCTTTATGCAAACAGAAGTTTTTAAAAAGCTTCCTGATAAAACTGTGGCTCTGAAGCTTCTTGTTCTGCAGGAGTGTGTTTTTGTTTCTTCATAACTCAGAATCTGCTCTGATAAAAGATCATTTCTGCGTCTGATGAAGAATAAAAACTCAAATTAAAGCTTTAAATTTCTTTACATCAAACTCATCGCTGGGATTTAAATTTTCAGATTTGCTGCGTTGGATTAAAACACCATCTCTAATTTTCACATTCCTGCACCGTCCTCTTTGGTTTGGATTTGACCTCAATAACCTCGAGTGTATTATTTTTACTCCCGTCACCTCAGAGCGCTTTCTGCCTCACACGCCGCTGCAGCAGCATGGCGGCGGCGGCGGCGGCGGCGGCAATGGTGATGGTGATGGCGGTGGCGAAAGCGGTGTAAGCGTTGGGCCGTGCAGCGAGCCCTGGGCCTCATTAGTCCTATCAGTGGACGGCCTTGTTAGCCCGGACAAGTAACCAGCTGACAGCTCCATTCACCCCCCCCTCACACACACACACACACACACACACACACACACAGGAGTAAAGTGACAGCTTTAACCGCGGCGGCAGAGCGTCGCGATTTATGAGCCTGGCCCGCGCTCTCTTAACCAGATTAGTTCTTTTTACATTAACTGGGGAAAAGTAGGGCAGATGTCTCTGAGCCTGGTTGTAAATTTGATAATGACCGNTGTGTGTGTGTGTGTGTGTGTGTGTGTGTGTGTGTGTGTGTGTTTCCCCCTATAAAAGGAGCTAATTGTGGAGGGTGGCGTCTGGTTGGAGGAGAACAGTGAAAAGCAGCTAATGTGGGAAAAAGGATGAAGACGACGTCAGACTCAGGTTTTTTCTTATTCTCTGTCTTTTGCACATTTCGGTGCAGAAAATGCAGATTTATGTGACGTGTGCACGGACGCAGAAATCTGCTCCACTTTAAAGAACCTGCAGCACAAAAAAAAACAGTCAAACTAAAGTGTTTTAGATTTAATGTGTCAGATATTTTCAAACATAAAATAATTCAAAGACATTAACTCTGATTAAATCTGATATTTTAATTCAGATTTAAATTAAAGTGTAAATCTGAGACACTAAATAAAATCAGCTGCTTCAGTTTCTGATTTTCTCTTTTTATCAGCGTTCGACAAAAAAAAAAAAACACTTTCACTTTGAGCATTTTCACCTTTTTACTCCAAACACAACAGAAATAATCTGAGAGAAGAGTCAACAGATTAAAAGCATGAACACATAAATGTAAAAGCAGCTTTAAAAAATAAAGATGTTTTATTGTAAAGGATCAGAGCGTATTAAATGAAGACCACACGTCTGCACTGAGTGTGTTTTCTTGTCTTATTTCTCAGGAAAATATATAAAAAGGCCAGAAAAAAACTGCAAAACAGATTCAAAAACGTAATTTTTGCATGAAGACAGACGTCAGAAAGGATCCTGTTTATTATTGTTTCTTTAAAAAATAAATCTAAAACATCGTCTTTAGGTCCAGGAAACAAACCCTCAAATGCATCATTTTCAAAACAGTTGAATTAAGAAAATATTTTTATCTTTGTTGTTGTTTTTTTTAACCCACTGTCAGATTTGTTTCACTCTTTATAACAAACAAAAGCATCAATTTGATCTCCTTATATCTCAAATTATCACATTTATCTGCTGATTTTGAACATTTCCAAAGTGCTGCACAAAATATGTGTGAGAAACAAAACAAATATGAAACCAGACACTGATACGAAAATGTTCTAGAACAGGAAACAGAAGCTGAAAGCTGCAAATATAAAAATGGATAAAGAAGTAAAATGATAAAAAAGACTCAGGAATGTTTAGAGCTGAAGAATAAATATGAGGAATTACAGAAAAAAAACACTTTTAGTTTTGAGTTTTTGCAGCGTGACATGCTGTGTTATGGTAACACTTTAGATTAGGGAACACATATTCACTATTAACTAGATGCTTATTAACATGCATATAAGCAGCTAATTATTATTTATTAAGCAGGCATTAACCCTTTATTCTACCTCTATTGCAGCATGAATTCAGACTTTTCCATATATTAACTCCTAATTATTAATTATTGACTACAAATTAATGAATATGTGTTCCCTAATCTAAAGTGTTACCATTATTATTATTATTATTATTATTATTATTATTTCCTCTCTGATGATTTTCTAACAACGTGCAGAGACGTTGCGTCAGAATAAATCAGAGAAAATAAATCAGAGATAATAATCCTAACAGAATGTTTTTCTGCAGCTTTAATGGGATTTAAGTTCAGAGCTGTTTTTTTATTCTTCGTCTGAGAAATCAATCAGGACAGTTTCATCCGTCTCCTCCTCCTCCTCCTCCTCCTCCTCCTCCTCCTCCTCCTCCTCCTCCTGGTCGTCGTCGTTGCTCCTGTTTCTGATCCTCCTCTTGTATTTGGGTGGTCTCTCTCTCTCTGGGCTGGTACCTGCACCCTCCTCCTCCTCCTCCTCCTCCTCCTCCTCCTCTTCTCTCTGATACGATGTGAACTGATGTCCTGCCGGTGCCTTTTTTCCCAGAACCCCCTCTGACTGGTCGGCGGTGCGTTCGTGTGCCTCTCCGTTTCTTCATCACCTATTAAAATCAAAGGCGAGGAGCGCTGCGAGTCGGAGCTTTAATTAAATTACATTATTGTTAACGTCAGCGTTAGCGGGGCCGCGCCGTGGCGTGCACCCTGCCCTCCTCCTCCTCCTCCTCCTCCTCCTCCTCCTCCTCCTCTCTGTGTCTGTCAGCAGCAGCAGGAGGAGGAGGAGGAGGAGGAGCAGTGTTGTCTCCTCTCTCCTCTGTGTAGAATAAGCATTAATGTTATGTGTGGAATATGTTCACAGTGAATATTCAATCAGCCTCTCTCTGTGCTCTCCTCATGGATGTGACGCCGCCGCCGCCGCCACCGCCACCGCCGCCGTGCTGCGGGCTAATCTGCTCTGAAGGGCCCTCACATGTAATCTGATCCCGTGTAAAATGTTTGATAACAGACGTACGTCATGAATAAACATGTAAACATGTGCAGCACAACCTCAGCTGATTACGCTCAAACTCAGACGCCACCTGACGGCGTTTATGGCGTTTACGGCGTCCGTCCTGCAGCTCCACGCTCTCCACGCTCTTTACATCTCAGCACAGGGACAGTGGGTCATTAGAGGCTTTTATTTTGAAAGGATGTCTCTCCTCTCAGCTGCTCGGCCTCATTGTGAGAGGAGCAGCGAGCTGTCACTAATGTGGCTCTATTCATGGCTTTACAGGCCTCACACACACACACACACACACACACACACACACACACACACACACACACACACACACACACACACACTCCTCCCTGTTGCTGAGCCTCCTCTCTTTGTTTCACCTCCTCGTGCTTCGCTGCTGTTTTTTTTTTTAATGAAACCTTCAGCTGATCGTCTGCAAACATTTCTGTGCTTTTATTTTGAAAGTCAGACCCAGCTGTTTTAAATCTGCAGTGAAGAAAATGGGATTAAAAAAGCGTTAACCCTGCACAGAAACTCCAGTTTGTTTCTGTTTCCAGTTTAATTCGACCTCGTGTGTTTTCGAACATTTAAAACTGAAAGTAAAATCTTTATGAGACTGATTCAGATTATTTTAGGGTTAATTGTGAAATCACAGGAAGGTTCACGTTAAAGTTATCGAGTCAGATTTCATTGAGAAGTCAAAAAGGTTAACTTAAAGACTTGAAACAATAAAATAGAGCCACTGTTAAACAATCATATAAATAAATTATTCTCAGTGTTTTTCTGTATAAATGTAAAAATGAAGTTTTGAGCTGAGACTGATTCTCTCTGTTATAAAAGAAGGTCAAAAGTATGAAATAAAAAGTAGAAATTTTGAGTGAAATGTTGGGATTTTGGGCTTCATATTTAAATTTTTTAGATATAAAGTCTGAATTTTGGGATTAAAAGTAGAGATGCTCTGATACTGAGTATTGATCTGATCCCAGTCTGTTATTATAAAATATCACACTGTGTGTGCACGACTGTAATCTGCTCATCACTGTGGTGAAGTCTGGTTAAACCCTCAGTAAAACATGAATAAATACAGGAAATCAAGGCCAATAATTTTAAACGTTTAATGAAGTTGATGGTGTTGAAATCCACTCGCGTCACTGTGTCACATATTTTCTTTGCAGTTTTTGTGTCACAGTTTTTCTGAGGGGAGCGAAACATCCACAACACTGACGCGATTGTTCTAGTTTGCTCCAAGTCAACAGGACACACGTGTGTTTGTTGAGTCATGTGATCCTGCAGGTCGCAGGTCGCAGGTCGCAGCTACTGTTTTAAAAGCAGTGAAAAAGAACTGAACCAGAGTTTAACGGAGAGAAATATCAGATTTATAATTTAATAAATGAAGTTTTATCAGATCAGAGTCTCTGATACTGACTCCAGCATTTTGCTTTATGAATGATTTTATTTCAGTTACAGTAAACAGTTAAACAAGTGTCATTTTGTATAAATATATATACACATACACATATAGACACTTGCACAAAACATTTACCAAGAAAACAATCCCTGTAACCAAAAAAGGAGCAGGCTGAAGTTTATCTTTGCCTCCTGTATAAGTTCACCCAATTATCAGCAGAACAAAAAGGAAAAAAAAAGAGCATAACAAGAATTACTGTACGTTATTACCATTCTCAATCATTTCACCTTTCAGTCATTTTAAACTGTAATCCTTTATTATTTTAGCTTTCAATATTTTTTTAAAACTCAACAGAGATGTTCACAGTTTTAATTCGTCACTAAGTTTATTCCATAACTTAACCCCCCAAAATGAAACACATATATTCAACCTTCGTCCTTACTTTACTTATTTCAAAGATACACAATCCCCTTAAATTATAATTCCTTTCTCTTAATTTAAAGAAACTTTGAATAAAGGTGGGAACATTTTTGTTTTTTTACTCGAAATAGTAATACTAATGTTTTGAAGTTCACAATATCTAGAAACTTCAGAGCACGAGACTCTATAAATAATTCATTTGTTGGTTCATGATAGGAAGTTTTCTGTATAATTCTTATGACTCTTTTTTGGAGTTTGATTATTGGATCTATTTATGTTTTATAAGTATTTCCCCAAACCTCAACACAATATGACATATATGGCATTATAAGTGAAAAATATAACATATGCAGACGTTTCTTACTCAGCAGATCTCTCGTTCTGTTAATAATACCAATAGATTTAGATAATTTCTGTTTTATATATTCTATATGTGGCTTCCAACTCAATTTATGATCTAGAATTGTTCCCAAGAACTTAATTTCATATACTCTTTCAATTTCAGTTCCAGTCTCAGATCATTTTCTGACTCTGGGATCAGAATCAGAAAAACTCTGATTAAAAATGTCTCTGACTCTCCTCACTCAGCCTGAAAACGTTTTTCTGAATCGTGGCGTGATCGTGGCGTGATCGTGGCGTGATCGTGGCGTGATTCAAACATCTGTCTCCTTCCAGGGCGAGGCTGAAGGTTTGAGCGTCACGTGTAGAAATCACAGATTCATTATTTCGTCTTTGAAGGAGGAAGCTGCAGATGTGACGCTGGCGAACGCCGGCAAACGCCGTCAGAGCGTCTGATTGGAGGAAACACTCGAGGATTTCCAGATGTTCAGGACTTTCTCTCCTGTTTCCTCTCTCTCTCTCTCTGCTCTGACGGACGATCGTCTTTTAATTCCTCCTGAAGAAGTTTCTCTCTCTCTCATGTTTGTTTCTGTGTTTGTGGCTCTAACTCGTCCGTATTTACCCAGAGGCCTTCAGGACACACACACACACACACACACACACACACACACACACACACACACACACACACACACACACACACACACACTCTTCATACATGTTTTAAACCAAAGACACAGACGCTGTTGAATGTCAGATATTTAACTCTGACATGAATCTGCTTCTTCCTCTGTCACAGACATTTTTATTCCTGCAGCTTTAATAAAAATCACAGTTTCCTGTTTTCCTGTTTGTAAAGAGCAGAATAAAAACTTCGTCCTGCTTCAAACTCAAACTTTGATTTTAGACTTAAAATGACTTTTTGCTTCATGCAACAGGTAGAAAAAAAAACATAAACATCAGGAAACTTTAAATCTTTCTGCAGCTGACATCATCTCTGTGTTCACGTTGATGACATCATCTGTGTGTTCACGTTGATGACATCATCTCTGTGTTCACGATGATGACATCATCTCTGTGTTCAGGTTGATGACATCGTCTCTGTGTTCACGTTGATGACATCGTCTCTGTGTTCACGTTGATGACATCATCTCTGTGTTCACGTTGATGACATCATCTCTGTGTTCACGTTGATGACATCATCTCTGTGTTCACGTTGACGACAACAGAGGCAGGTAAATGTTGCAGGTGAGGTTCATGGTTAAACTCCTGAATTTGAAAAGAGAATAAAAACAAAAAGCTCGTGTTCCTGCAGCTTCAGCGTTTTTTAAAAACATAAAGAACAAAGTCAAATCTGCTCTGGCTCCTGAATTTTAAATCTGCAGACGCCGCTCTCTGCTTCCTGCAGGAACGTGGCGCTCTGGCGTTGGTCGGTGGCGAGCGTTTCCAGCGTTAAAGCGTCGTCGTGGTCGTTGTTGTGCAGAGCTGCTTTAAGTTTTTACTGTTTTAAATCTGCAGAAACAAAAAAATCACAGAGAGAATCTGTGTTCTCTGTCGACTCTGAGAGCGTCCGTCTGTCCGTCAGTGTGTGTGTGTGTGTGTGTGTGTGTGTGTGTGTGTGTGTGTGTGTGTGTGTGTGTGTGTGGCGCACAGATGCCTGCTCAGTCCTGTGTGTTCTCCACAGTCTTAATAGTGTTAACCCGTCATCTGTCCCCAAACTGAGGACACAAGCGTCTCCTGTGAGCGAGACGCAGTTTCTCTTTCTCACTGAGGAGCCAACAGCTACAGCTCCTCTACTCCTCCTCCTCTTCCTCCTCTTCTCCTCCTCCTCTTCCTCCTCTTCTCCTCCTCCTCTTCCTCCTTTTGTCCTCCTCTTCTCCTCTTCTACTCCTCTTCCTCCTTTTCTCCTCCTCTACTCCTCTACTCCTTTCCTCCTCCTTCAGACTCAGGCTCCATTCACACGACAGCGTTTCAGCCTAAAACGCAGGAAAACACACTGAAAAAATCTTTGTTTCCACAGAAACGCTGTAGTACCATGTCAGGCCTGTAGGGGGCGATATAACTGTAGGAGCCGTTTATACAACAAAGGTTTAGAGGCTGAAGAAGAGGTGAGCTCATCATCTGGAGTTTAGACTAAAAACTTTATTTCTGGTTGAAGAAAAAGTGAAATAAAAGCAGATTTAGTCAGAAGTTAGTCAGAAGATTCAGCAGCAGAAGAAAGAAACTGTTGTTGTTGTTGTTGTCGTTGTTGTTGTCGTCGTCATTGTTGTCGTGGTTGTAATTGTTCTTGTTGTCATCGTTGTTGTCGTGGTTGTAATTGTTGTTGTCATCGTTGTTGTTGTTGTCGTCGTTGTCATTGTTGTTGTTGTTGTTTTTGTTGTCGTTGTTGTTGTCATTGTTGTTGTTGTTGTTGTTTATGTTGTTGTTGTTGTTGTTGTTGTTGTTGTCGTTGTTGTCGTTGTTGTCGTTGTTGTTTATGTTGTGTATGTTAGATCTTCACTTTGTATCAAAAACTTTCAACTCTTTATCCACAACTTTGAATATTTTTATCTCATATTTTGAATTTTTGTCCCAGAATTTTGACTTTTTATCTAAAAACGTTAATTTTGTTTCTCAAAACTGTGACTGTTTATCTCAGAATCTTCACTTTTATTCCAAAATTTCAACTTTTATGTTAAAATCTTGACCTTTTATCTCAGACTTTTGACTTTTGACTCACAGCTTTGACTTTTTATCCAAAAGTTAAACTTTTATCTCCAATTTTTTGCTTTTTTCCCCCACAGTTTTTAATTTTTATTTAAAGATATTGACTTTTGATTTTAACTTATCCTAAATTTTGACTTTATATCTCAGAATTGTAACTTTTTATCTTAAATTGTTGCTCTTTTATCTCATATGTTTGATTATTGTTTTTCTCAGAATTTGAAATTTTTATCCAAAATAAAAAAGACTTTTCTCCCATAACTTTGATTTCTTTATCATAATTAGACTGAAATCTGAACACGTGTCATGATGTTGAGTGTTTCTGTCGTTTTTCGTCTGTTGATGACGTCAGCTACGGCGAGCTGTGAGGGACCAAAAACTCTGACGTGATCGTAATTTTCTTTCTTTCTTTGTGACAAATTAAAAATCGTTTTCAGTTTTTAGACACAGTCTCAGACGTTAGAGCTCAGAGATTTAACTGAACGGAGTTTTTCTGTGGAAGCGAAACGATGAGAAGCTCAGAGGCTGAACTACGGTGTCTCAGAGGGGTCAAATGTCAAATGACTGAAAACTTTGAGCTGAACCTGCTCGACTCTGATCTGATCAAAGTCAGGCTTCTCCTCAACTTCCTTTGTCTCCTCCTTCTCCTCCTCCTCCTCCTCCTCCTCCTCTCCTGCCTTTGCCCTCTTCCTCGTCTTTCACAGTCCCTCGCCGTCTCCATGGCTGTCTGTCGCCTGGTGTCATGGCGTGGGGGGCGTGGGGGCGCGGCGTGTGTGTGACTGAGCTCCTAATGAAGACGTAAAAGTGCGGGCAGCAGGTTTCTGAAGGTTACTGTGTCTGAACGCCAGCGACGAACGGAGCCATTGATGACAAGTGACGTCTCCAACGCCATGATGCAAACCACCGCTAATGAAGCTCAGAGGGGGGGGGGAGNGTGTGTGTGTGTGTGTGTGTGTGTGTGTGTGTGTGTGTGTGTGTGTGTGTGTGAGTGTGTGTGTGTGTGTGTGTGTGTGGCCTCAGTACTTAAACCCATCAGACCAATCAGGCTCGGTGAAGCTGCTGCCCTGAACTTTGTCTGAAAGGTTCAGTTTCTCTTTTCTCTGATGCTTCATTCATTCACAGAAATAGTAAAAAAGAAAACAAAAAAAGAAAAAGACGACAGAATAAAAACATAAAAATTAAGTCAAAGTTGGCAAAAATGAGTGAATAGCAGCCAAAGGAGTTGAAGTTACCTGTAACATGAGTGTGAGGCAGCAAAAGTTCTTCAAGGTTTAAAATAAGTTTGAGCTGATAATGATCTGAAACTATTTCAACAAACGAACCTGTTTAAAAAGTTAAAAGTGGAAAAAAAGTCAACAAGTTGTCATAGTTTAATCTTGAGGTGGCAAAAATAAACCAAAGTAGGTTTCAAACTAAGTTTTAGGTTTTAGGTCAAAAATGGTCATTAAGTTTGTTAGAAAAAAACAAAAAGTTTAGTCGGCAAAAACGTTCTAAAGGCAGCCAGAGAATGACTAAGGTGGCAAAAATAGTCAAAAAGCAGCTTTAAAAATAAGTTTTAGGAGGCAAAAATATGTAAAAAGTGGCAATAAGACAAGTTTAAGGCAATAAAAGGACAAAAGTTGCAATAAATAAATTTGACATGACACAAAAAGTCAATAGGCGAACACCAAAAAAGGATCAAAGCAGGAAATAATTTAATTTAAAGTAATTTAAAGTTAATAATTAATTTAAAAGTAGCAAAAAATTGTGAAAATTAGGAGAAATATTGGACATTTTTTTTTAGAAAGTATTAAAAAATGAGCAAAAGTGAGTAAAAGAAAAAAATCATAATCAGCTGTTTGGTTTTGTTGTTGCCAAGTTTGAGTCTCATCAAACGTATCAGAGTTTTAAAGCTGTTAATCTTTCACCTTTTTTAGTTTCACTCCTGCTTTAAACACAGAAACGTCTTTAAAGCAGAAACAGACTCTGAGCGCCAACGTTGGCGCCGCCACCGCCGCTGATGATGATGATGATGATGATGATGATGATGATGATGATGATGATGATGATGATGTCACTGCTGTTGTTTTCTCACAGACAGATTCAGAAAAAGCAGACGTGTGAGAAAAGTGTGAAGACGTTAATTTATTTATTCATCAGTAATTATTAATCATTAATTTATTCCAAAGTCCAGGTGAGGAGAGGCCGCTCACCTGAGAAATCCCAGCATGCACTGCAGCTCTCGGGCTGACACCGCCGTGGAAAAGATTCAGAGACGACGTAAACAAACAGCTTTTGTTGTTCTCAGGGAAAATTTACACTTTTTGTTTTTCCTGCTCCAGTTTTTGGATCCTTTCCTCTGATTTCTCTCATTTTCGCTCTGATTTATTTATTTTTCTGTCGCTGACGAATTAAAATGTAAACAAGAAAAAAAAAACTGGAATGAAGCTGAAGTTTGGAGAAAGAAACTTTTAGAAAAAACTCCTGAATCCACTTTAACCTCAAAGTGATGAATCAGCTTCATAACTCAAACATTTATTAAAAAACAAACAACAATAACAAATAATGTAGAGAAAAACATTTCTACCTGTTACAATATCAACAGTTGTTTTTTCCATAAAACATCAAATTAATCAGATAAAAAGCAAAAGTGAAGATTTATCATTTAAGATTGACTTTAATCTTAAAACTTTGACTATTTAACCTCAGAATTTGGACGTTTTATCTCAATATTTAGACTTTATCTCATAAAAATCACTTGATTACCTCAAAGTTTGGACTTTCCCGTCTCACGATCTTCAACTTAATGTAATATTTTGAACTTTTTATCTCAAAATTTTGACATAACTATCTCATAAAATTGGTTTTCATTATCTTAAGATTAAACTTGACCTAAACATTTTAACTCAATGTCACGTTTGACTTTATTATCTCAAGATTTGAGTTTCTTGTCCTAAAATATTCAACTGAATAAAAAAAAAATTAACTTTTTTATCTGTAAAACACGACTTTATTATCTTATAAGATTGGCTATTTTTATTTTAATTTTCAACAAAATCTAAAAGTTTTAACTTTTAACCCTTTAAATCCAAACGTATCGTATTTGATACATGAGTTCAAAGACTTTTATCTCATCAAAATGATTAACAGTTTCTTTAAAAACCTGTTAAAAATAATTTTTAAAAACATTTTCTATTAACTTGAGTATTGAAACATCACTACAGTCTGCTGAAGTTTTATTTTGGTCATTTTCAAAATCTCATAAAATCATCCACTCACGTATTTTCAGGAAAATCATAATTTTTAAGAAGTTGCAGCAAGAAAAATATATATTAATAACTACTTTTTTTTTTAGAGAAAATCTGTGTTTTCTGCATGAAATAAATGCACATTTACTAAAAAAAACTTAAATAAAATAGTGTGTTAGTGTGTTAAATGTGATTAAAGGAATATGTCATAGATGAAACGATAGAGGAGAATTTTTTGTGGATTTTGTTAAAAGGGTTAATGAACATCTAATATTTTAACTTTATCATCTCAAACTGTTTGTTAACAAGTTAAAATTTTCAAATCTTTCAGAAATTTGACTTTTTATCTCAAATGTTCCACTTTTGTCCTCAGTGTCTCCACTTCTAGTCTGATAACTGATCATTTATTAGGGACAAAAATTCTCATCAAAGCTTCAGTTTCTGATTTATTTTTATTTTTGTATCTGGTGTAAAGCAGGAAAAAGGAGGAAGGTTTGGTTTCAGCCTGACCTTTGACCTTTAAAGAGAAAACTCAGATTTAAACTCCAGTTTTTCTGTTTTTGTTCCTCAGATTATTTCAGATTATTCCTGAAGCGAGCGCCGTTCTCTCTCTCTCTGCCGCCCTGGTTAAAACCAACATGGCGGCGCCTAAGTGTGTGTTCTTGGCCTCAGACTCTCTGACACGTTTCCTCCTTCGCCGCCTCTGAGCTGATAAATCTCGCCCTCAAACTCGCCATCGCTCGTCAGCGCGAGCGTCTGAGCTGCTCGTGAACTTCAGCCCAAATGTGGCGCTGAGGCTTCGGCCATATGCAGCTTTTCACCCCTCACACACACACACACACACACACACACACACACTCTGTTGGCCGTGGCGTCGCTCTGACTCTCTTCGCCTCAGAGCGGGCGGCGTTCCCTGAGCCAGGCCGTCTCTGCTCGCCACCGCTCTAATTGATTTGAAGGAGCCGCGTTCACACTCGTCCCCAAACAAACGCTCGTTCACTCGCTCGCTCACTCGCTCGCTCGCCGCGTCCAGACGCAGACACATTCCCGCCATCTTCCTGCACGGAGCCAACGCCGCTGATCTCAGGAACCTAAGCCCCGCCCACTTCCTGCTGCAACCTGCAGGTCACACAGAGTTAAAGTAGAGAGAGAGGCCTTTAAACACACACACACACACACACACACACTCACACACACACACATTCTCCTGTTTCTCTGATTCTCACGTTTGATTTTCACTTTTCTGATAAATTCTCAGTTTCATGTTTTTATAAATTCACTTTTTCTGTTTAAGTGTTTGAGGTTTTTTATTTTTTGTGCAGCACAGAAACAGAAAATCTGTAAAAACTCAAATGTTTTTCATGTGAATCTTGAATAAAAGTCTGTAAATGTTAAAGTTTCATCTTTTGTTTCTGCAGGAAACTTTAAACAGTCTGTGAAATCAACTTTTCAAAAACTCACTGCTTTCTTTTTCTAATTATTCAAACTTTGACTTTATGATCTCATGAGTTTGGTTTAATAATCTCAAATATTTTATGTCTAATCTCATAAATTTGACTTTATTCTGTTACAGTTTTGACTCTTTATCTCAATTTTTGCCTTTTGACCTTTGACTTTATTTTCTTACTAATTTTCCTGTTTTATCCCAGAATTTTAACTTTATTTCAGAACTTCTAATTTATTTCTCATAAATTTCACTTTGTTCATTTTTCTCCTGCAAATTCTGACTTAACTTTGTTTCCATTTTGACTTTTAATCTAAAACTTTTGACTTTATGATCTTACAAGATCAACTTTCTAATCTAAAATTTTTAACTTCATCCTAAAATATTGACTTTTTTGATTGGAATCTGCAAAAAAAACAGAAAACTGGAATAAAAACAAAAAGAATTTGAGTTTGTAGAGTGTAATTTTTATTGGAAAAACATGAATATTTGACACTTTCTGCAGAGAATAAAACACAAACTTTAACGTTCAGATGCTTTTACTCAACATTTACATTCTTACATCTGATTTTGGAGATTTTGTTTTTCTGTGCTGCACAAAAAAACCTCAAACACTGAAATAAAAGAAGTGAATTTACAGAAATATGAAGCAGAATCTGAGAGTTTTTATCAGAGTTTGAGTTTAAGGTGTTTTACAGGAAGGAAATGTTCAGGAATTGTCCTTTAATTTGATTAAAACAAACAGAAAATCTAAAAGTTGATGTTGTAAAATCACACACTGAGTTTTGATTTGGGGATGTTGTTTAAATGTTGTTTAAATGTTGTTTAAATGTTGTTTAAATGTGTAAAAGGACGAATGCGTGAGGAGAAAACAGGAACCAGCTCCTCTTTTCCTCTTTTGTTTTTTTGTTTTCTCTCTGGGTTTGTTGGTTTGGAGTAAAGTCTCTTCTCAGAAAGTGAAGATATAAAAATAATGGCGTGTGTGTGTTTTGCTGGCGTGCGTCGGTGGCGGCGCAGACCGAGCACCTGCGCGTCTTTACTGTCCGCGAGCGAGCGCTTTGAGCGGCGTTTAAGGAGCTCAGATTGTTCCTGCGGCGAGTATTTACTTACCGTATTCTTCTGTTGGTTTGTTTTAATGAAAACTAAAGAGCTCCGGTCTGTTCCTTTGTTTTCTGTTCCTCTCGCCGCCTCTCGCTCCCTCGCTCTTTGTGGCTTTTCCTCTTTAGTGAGACTTTAGGGAAATCTGCGAGGAGCTGACGGCGAGATGAAAAACACACCGAGGAGGAGGGAAAGTTTGAAGAGCGGGATTTCCTGCCGTGCCAGCAGGGACGAGTGTGGTTAAAGAAACAGAGATCAGGCCTTATTCAGCTCCTCGGACCATCTGCAGCACGCTCGCTCAGGAAAACACGGCAGAACGACGAAAAGACACAGAATCACACACACGCACACACACACACACACACACACACACACACACCAGAGACAGACTCACACACACACTCAGAGGAAAAGATTAACACACACACACACACACACTCTGTCAGAGTTCAGGTGACTTTAATCACAGGTCGTTTTCACTCAGACTCAGGATTTTATCTGCAGAAACTTCTGTGGTTACGTCTTCATCATCATCATTGTCGCCGCCGCCGTCGTGGTCGTTGTCGTTTGAGTCACTTTGAGTAAACGAACGCCGCGTCATGTGACTTTATCTGCAGGCGTTTGTGTGTCAGACGTTTTCATGGAGACGACGGAGAAACAGAAAAAAGTGAGAAAAGCTTCAGTCTCAGCTTTAACCTTTGTGTTTGATCAGAGTCAGTCTGAGGTAAAGGGGCGGAGCTTCAGCCTCCTCGCTAAAGGTTACAGGGCGCCGACCTGTCAGTCAGACAGACACGCCCTTATATGGTCGAACTGGTCAGTTTAATTCAGTAATACCTGGTTTTCATAATCAGGGATATTTGATACCATGTTTTTACACATCCACACAAGGTCCTGACTTTTGAGAACTCATGACACCAAGTACCAACACCACGAGTACTAAAACAGAGTTCCTTTATCTAGTACTGGTACCACGAGTACTAAAACAGAGTTCCTTTATCTAGTACTGGTACCACGAGTACTAATACAGAGTTCCTTTATCTAGTACTGGTACCACGAGTACCAAAAACACGCATATGGACCAAAACCTGAATGAATTAAGTTTCCGTCAGATTTGCTTTAGAGCCTGGATCTGAAAGTGACCTGTGGTTGACAAATTTGCTCAGTGACACCTGCCACTCATTCAGTGGCACCTACCAATTCCTTAGTGACATCTGCCATTGGGCACAGGGCAGATGGCAAGTGTCTAAGCAATAGGCAGGTGTAATCAAGCAATTGGCAGGTGTCACTGAGTGATTTGATATTGTTACTGAGTTTTCAGCTTGTCACTCATTTTTTGGCAGGTGTCACTGAGCAACTGGCAACTGTCACTTAACAACTATGAGTGTCACGGTGTAACTGCCAGGTGTCATCAAGCAATTGGCAAGTGTCACTTGACAACTAGTAGGTGTCACAGTGTAACTGCCAGGTGTCACTGAGCGATTTGATCTTGTTACTGAGTTTTCAGCTTGTCACTCATTTTTTGGCAGGTGTCACTGAGCAATTGGCAAGTGTCACTTAACAACTTTCAGGTGTCACTTAACAACTAGGAGGTGTCACAGTGTAACTGGCAGGTGTCGCTGAGCAATTTGATCTTGTTACTGAGTTTTCAGCTTGTCACTCATTTTTGGCAGGTGTCACTGAGCAATTGGCAAGTGCCACTTAACAACTTTCAGGTGTCACTTACGACTAGTAGGTGTCACAGTGTAGCTGCCAGGTGTCACTGAGCAATTTGATCTTGTTACTGAGTTTTCAGCTTGTCACACATTTTTTGGCAGGTGTCACTAGTTTTTTCGCAGGTGCCATTGAGCAATTGGTAGATGTCAATGAGGGATTAGCAGATGTCACTGAGTAACAGACAGGTGTCACTGAGTGATTGGTTTGTGACACTGAGCTCATGGCAGCTGTCACTGATGGATTGGCAGGAGTCACTGAGGTATTGATAGTGGTCAAAAAGTTTGGAATGTGCCACTTAAATTTTGTCAGGTGTCACTGAAGCATTGGTGGGTGTCACTGGGCAGTGGCTGTTTTTTCTGTCTGCGACTGAAAATCTCTTAAGTTTCTGATCTTTGTGTTTAATTCTGAAATTATTTATATTTTTAACATTTAAATATTTATTAATTTTTATCATTATTATTAATATTTGTTCATATTTGATTAATCAAAGCTCAAAGGAAACAGTTCAAATCTGAAATTAACCTCCATGGTTGCTGAGTGTGAATGTGTGTGTGTGTGTGTGTGTGTGTGTGTGTGTGTGTGTGTGTGTGTGTGTGTGTGTGTGTGTCTCCTCAGTATTTACAGCTCCCGTTAAATGCGCCCTGATAAGCATATTTCCCTGCGTCGTCTTAACGGCGTGTTTTATCACCGTGTGTTTCTGCATCACTGAGCAGGAAGTGACCACGTCACCGTCGCCGCCGCCATCACGGCGGCGTGGACTTGTGTTGGTTTACAGCCTCGTAAATCAGAAACTTTTCTCCGGAGCAGATTTAGAGTCTATGTTTCTGCTGTAAAATCAGTTTGAAGACGACGGTGGCGTCTAAAACACCGAGCGGCGTAAATCAGCGGCGAGCTGCGAAATCAGCGAGTTTAACTCAGAGTTCGACCTCAGACAGAGAAAAAGAGAGAGAGAGCAGACGGCTCACACACACACACACACACACACACACACACACACACACACACACACGCACACACACAGCAGAAAGAGTGAGTTCAGAATTTGATCCAAACTGGGTCAGATCAGTTTTTGCTGAGTCATGAAAAACCCTCATGGTTCTGGATCCTCAGACCTGCAGCAGCTTCTACCTTTAAAAACTCACTGATGTTTTCATTTTTATTTATTTAAAGTTTTAAACAGTGAAGATGAGTCAGTTTGAATCAGTAAAGTCAGTTTGTTTCCTCTGAGGTTCAGACAGGAACAGGTTTTATTCTGACCTTTGACCTTTGTTTCTGTCTGTGACTCTGTCTGTGACTCTGTCTGTGACTCTGTCAGTGCGTTCAGGACTCTGAGGCTCTCATGGCGTCCTTCACAGTGTCTTTCATGGCGTCTCCTACAGTAACAGTAAAGCAGAGATGAGACCTGTGGCGCTCGGACACTTAAATGTCTTAAAATGAACCCTGGCTACCAGAACGTCATTTTCCTAAATGATCAGTGTTTTTACCAGCTACATAAGAACCATAATAAAATCTCTCTAAATATCTTAGTTTGTATAAAATTTGAACAAATATTTTCACCTGTAGGCCGCCATTGTTGTTTACAATAACGTCTGGGTAGTGATGTCATATGGTTGCACCGGGCTGGATCTCATACAGGATCATATAAGTCCTGGAGCGGACTTCAGTGGTTTCCAGAGGAAGTTTTGTGGGTTTGTGTTGGAAAATAGTCGGCACAGCATTTGGCTTTAGTCTCCGTTTATAATGACCCACACCTGTCAGCTCTTTCATCAGCATGGGCCGGCTAAATGCAGCAAATGCTTCTGGGGAGAAGTGGCCAGAACATAGCCGCGGCTCCATGGGAAGTTGTTTACGCCCACAAGCCATTTCCCACAACTTCCTTCTTTTCTTGTCTTTTGGGAAGCTGTGCAGACTAACATCAGTCTCCTTGTTTCCTTTGGACTGAAAAGTGCAGTGACTTAGATCTCATCATTTTGACTTTTTGTCTCAAATTATTGACTTGTATCCCAAATTGGGCTCTTAATCTCATAATTCTGACTTTTTCCCATGATTTTGATGTTTTTATCCCCCAAAAAATCAGCATTTTGTCTCTGAATTTCAACTTTTTCATCTTAAATTATTGACATTTATCTCATATTAAAAACTTTTTTATCCTAAATTATTGACACTTATCTAATAATTTAGACTTTCTTTTTTTTTTATCTCCAATTTTTGACTTTTAACTCAAATTTTGACTTTTTTTCTTACGAT
>RPOG01002148.1:53044-63044 GCA_008086565.1 Thalassoma bifasciatum | reverse complement strand
TATTTACCATTTTTGAGTGTCTGTGCTGAAATCAAGTTTTTAGACCCGGGGCTGCACGGTGGAGCAGCAGGTAGAGCTCCAGCCTCACAGTTAGAAGGTCGCCGGTTCGATTCCCCGTTCAGCCATGGTTGGTCTTTCTGTGAGGAGTTTGCATGTTCTCCCCGTGCATGTGTGCGTTCTCTCCGGGTTCTCCAGCTTCCTCCCACAGTTCAAAAACACGTTAGGTTAACTGATTATTCTAAATTGCCCGTATGTGTGAGTGTGTGTGTGAATGGTTGTTTGTCTCTATGTCAGCTCTGAGATTGACTGGAGACCAATCCAGGGTGAACCCTCTCACCCAATCACAGCTGAGATAGGCTCCACCCACCCGTGACCCTGAACAGCAGGATAGACAGTTTAGAAAATGGATGGATGGAAGTTTTTAGACCCTCTTTCTGTCATTGACCCATGTATTGACAGGAGCGTTTGTCACTGTTTATTTCACATAAAAGAAACTTACACAGTGTAAAAACGCTGTAACGTTCTCTCTAAAACTTCTGTGAACAAACATGTTCTGACATGTCCTCACAGCGTGTTTCCTCCAGAACGTTTTTGTCATGGACTAAAGTTTAGAGTTATATTGTTTACAAAGTCACAGCTGACCATGGATTAATCGTCCAACCCATAAATCGTTCAGGCTCTAGCTGCAGTTCCACGTTATGATTCTAGTTCCTCATAGAGGTTCTCTCTATGGTTCTGGTTCCTTGTTTTGATTCTTGTTCCTCGTTTTGATTGTTTGTTTTGACCCTGGTTCCTTGCTTCAATTTTGGTTCCATGTTCTGATTCTATTACCTGATTTTGATCACGGAACCTCTTTACAGTTCTGGTTCCTCATTTTGATCCTTGTTCCTTATTTCAGTTGATTGTTTCAATTCAAATTCCACGTTTCAATCTTGGTTCCTTATTCTGGTTCCTTGTTTTGATTACAGCACCTTAATACGGTTCTGGTTCCTTGTTTTGATTACAGCACCTTAATACGGTTCTGGTTCCTTGTTTTGATTACAGCACCTTAATACGGTTCTGGTTCCTTGTTTTGATTACAGCACCTTAATACGGTTCTGGTTCCTTGTTTTGATTACAGCACCTTTATACGGTTCTGGTTCCAATTCCAATGGTGGTTCCATGTTTTGATTCTGGTTCCTGGTTTCAAATTCTGGTTCGTTGTTTCAATACCAGTTCCATGTTTAGGTTCCAGATCCTTGTATAAATCTGGTTCTTTGTTTTGTTTCTGGTCCCTTTTTACAGTTCTAGTTCCTCTTTTTTAATTTTAGTTCCTTGATTCCTCATTTCTATTGTTCCTCGTTTCCATGATGGTTCTGACTCTAGTGTCTGGTTTTGATTCTGGTATCTCTTTTAGATTCTGGTTCCTTGTTTTGACATCTTCAGGTTCTTGAATTCTTCCCTTTAACTTCCATCGACCTCGCAGTGAATTTGAAAGTTAGAAAAACAGAAAGAAGATCTTTGAAGAAACTTTTTTACCCCAAACTAAAAAAACATTCCTACAAACCTGAACTCAAAGGTTCTGACCGACCTGGAGTCGTCCAATCAGAGCGCAGGGTTCATAACCTGGAAGTTTCAGTGATGTCACACTGCAAAAACCGAAATCTAAACAAATCATTCTGTCTTATTTTTAGTCAAATGTGTCTTATTATTCTTGATTTGAGCCACATTTACTAGACCAGGTCATAAAAATGTCTCATTTCAAGTTTTTTAAAGACAAAAATGAGGCATCAATTGTTTGTAACAAGTCAAAAAAATCCACCAATGGGATAAGATAAAAGATTCTTTGTTTTAAAACATCTTTCTAATTTCAAGAAACTTCCCGGGTGAATTCGTCTTATCCCATTGGCAGATTTTTTTGACTTGTTACAAGCAATTTTCACCTCATTTTTGTCTTTAAAAGACTTGAAATAAGACATTTTTATGACCTGGTCTGGTGAATGTGGCTCAAATTAAGAACAATAAGACAATTTTTACTACAAATAAGACAGAATGACTTGCTTAGATTTGACATCAACATGTGACAAGATGTTTGCTCCTCCTCCTCCTCCTCTCCTCTCCTCCTCCTCCTCTCCTCTCCTCCTCCTCCTCTCTCCTCTCCTCCTCCTCTCTCCTCCTCTCCTCTCTCCTCCTCTCCTCTCCTCTTCCTCCTCCTCCTCCTCCNGTGTGTGTGTGTGTGTGTGTGTGTGTGTCCTGCTGGAAGGATGGAGTCCCCCTCTCTCCCCCCCCCCGTTGCAGCTGTGCTTCTCCTCCTACTTGAACTTTTAATGTGGTCAATATGTGGACCAGGACTCAGAGCGAGCGCAGCACATGTCAGCTGACCCGGGCTCCGCCGGGATGCACGCCGCCAACACGCCGCCGATGACACGGCACGGACACGCCGCCGACTCCACAGTCTGTTTGCTCCTCTCTCTCTCTCTCTCAGTCATTTTCAGATTCTCTCTCTGGAGGAAAGTAGAGTTTGTCAGAGAGGAGCAGCAACAGGAGCTGAAACTGTGAGAGAAGAGTTTATGAGACAGAAACTCAAAGCTGTGAAAAAGAAAAAAGTGAGGTTGTGATAAAGAAAAGTCTAAATTTTGATAGAGCAGCAGTTCCCAACCTTTTCTATCTTGGGGCCCACTTCTACGTCTCACTAAATGTTTGTGGCCCACCTCTTACCGACCTCTGACCCCATAAATATGAAGGTTATATAAAATATATATCGCCTTGTTAGAGCCCAGTTTGTAACAAAGACCTGAAATGTAGTAAATGGTTGATAATGTAACAAAAGTGCTGAGCCAGAAATGTTTAAAAATAAGTAATAAAACCCAAAATATAATAAGTCAATGATGTTACAGATGCTGATATCAAAAGTGATAACTTTTACTTTTTCTCGTTATTACATTTCAGGCGAAACACTGTTTTTGACATTTTAGGTATAATAACATTTTTAAAATTACATTTTGAGTCATTTTAATATTCTTAAGACCATAACTGATACTTCTAATTGGAACATTGTTATGAATATTTGTATCTTTATAAAACAGCTCCTGACAAAAATAATAGTTTTTTGGAAATGATTTGGCGGCCCACTTGCAATGCCTCCCCGGCCCACCAGGGGGCCACGACCCACAGGTTGGGAATCACTGTGATAGAGAAAGTTGAAAGTTGATACAGAAAAGTTAAAACTGTGACGTAGAAAGTTTAACGTTGTTTAACAAAATAATCAAATTGAACAGAAAATAAAAGTTGTGGCAAAGAAAGTTAAAAAATGAAATAAAAAACAGCAAATTTTTATACAGAGTCAAAGTTGTGATACCAAAAAGTTAAAATTGTGATATGGAAAGTCTAAATTATAACAGTTCATCTTCTTATTTCCCTATTTCAGTTTCACATTTATTCATCTCATTACTTGAGCCTCATAAGTTTCACATCTGACATTTAATCTCATAATTTCAGACTTTTGAGTTTTGTTTTTTTTTTCCTAATTCAGACTCATTATTGCCAAAGAGAGAAAAAAATAGATGAAGCATCTTTGGAATTTTTTTAACTGTCAGGAATTGTCTTCCATAGATCTCTCTGTCAGGTCAGTCAGGTTTTGGAGTCACAGATTGCCTTGTATCTGGTCCTGGTCCTGGTTCTGTTTCTGGTTCTGGTCTGTGTGAGGTTTTGTGTTAAAGCAGCGTCTGAGTCTCTCTCAGTCATAGATGTGAAACAGGAACTCAGACGTTGCTGAAACTCTTCTTCTTATTCTCGTTAATCCTGTTGGAGCGAAGCGTCCTGTTGGGTTTTTCACGCTGATGGCGGCGATGGCGTCCTGAGGATGGCGTCCTGAGGATGGCGTGGTCCTGCGGCGTGTGTTGGATTAGGTAATCCCAGGATTAGCTGAGCTGGTGTGGGCCTGCAGAGCCGGGATGTCGAACAGAAGAAAGAGTCTGGTTCTGGTAATAAAAGCTTCAAATCCTGCAGCTTATCACTGCAAAATAAACATCTTGCAACTGGATTACAACTCTGATGGTAGCAAGTGTTTGAGGCGGCGCTCCAGATGGGAGCTTGGTGCTGTAACCTAAACGCAGAGACGCAGATCTGCTTCCTGTCGCCGCTCATGTGGTTAATGTGACAAACTATAGTTTCAATTAATACCACGACGGCGGCGACGGCGGCGACGGCGGCGATGGCGGCGTCTCCGCTCACACTGTTGGAAACTTCAGCTGTTTGTTCCTGATTCTGACTCCAGAAAGTTTTTTTCTCTGAGTCTGAGTCTGAACAACAGCAGAGAAACAAGGAAAGAGCTTCACTGAGTCCTGATTAATATATACAAACACTTTTACTGAGTCCTGATAAATATATACAAACACTTTCACTGTGTCCTGATATATATAAACACTTTTACTGAGTCCTGATAAATATATACAAACACTTTCACTGTGTCCTGATAAATATATACAAACACTTTTACTGAGTCCTGATAAATATATACAAACACTTTTACTGAGTCCTGATAAATATATACAAACACTTTCACTGAGTCCTGTTAAAAAATTACGATACCTCATAGAAACGTTTCTCTCATCCTTACTCTAAGGTAGTATGATGATGTCATTTGGTTGCATGGTGTTCAGGTGTTTTTTTTCTGAGAAGTTAGTTTCTCATTAGTTATTGGACGTTAAAAACCGCGATATAAGTTTCGTTTTACGATAGTTGACAGCTGCCGTTGGTGAGTAGTTTTTATCTGGGATATAAGAAACTTCAGGAAAGAGCCAAAAGGAGACTAAACCTTCTGAAGAAGAAGAAATAAATATTTTTATTTCTCTTTTTTACTTGGCTCCACCGGAAATTCTCTACTGAGCAGACTCTGGCTGCACAATGGCGGCTAGAGAAACGGGGTTTTTGGCTTCAAAAACGTAGAACGGTGACAGGAGGAGCCACGCTGTTTATTCTATATACAGTCAATGGTTTAACCCTTCGTGTGTTCAGATTTATAGTTTCCTGAAAAAGTCTGTGAATCTTTTGGATTGAGCTGATTTCTGCATGAACTGGTGAAAAAACGTGTTTAACGACTGTAAACTGAGTCTGAGCTTCTCTGAAGGTTTTCATGTCCAGTTTGATGGTTTCAGGAGCAACAGAGAGAGAGAGAGAGAGAGTGAACACACACACACACACACACACACACACACACTCTCACACACACACACACACACACACACACACACACACACACACTCTCTCCCTCCTGGAGCTCTGCCTCCTGGTACGAGCCAACAGACCCAGTGACAAACATGTTTGTGAGGACAAACGTGGACCTCAGCAGCTCCTGTCAACACCAGGAGACAGAAACTCTGACAGAAAAACTCTGACAGAAAAACTCTGACACTGAAACATAGATCCAGAACACGCAGAGATTATTGGAAACCGATCAGGCCGCTGTGGTTTTACTCAGCACTGACAAAGATAACGATCAGAAAAATCTTAACCTCTGACTCTTCAAACAGAAACATCAAACACTCGTTAGGATCCTGTAAACCTGTAGATTCCTGGTTTTATTGATGAGAGGTTTAGATGGTCTGATTTTTAGCTCAAATAATACTGTGACACAATTTCTGACCCACTGAACGTGGTGTTTTATTTTGAAAGGGTCTGCATCTTCTTGTTGTTATTTCATCAAACTGAAAAATATCAGTGTTTGTTTGAGCTTCACTTCCTGAGAAAAATCCTCTGTGTGATTTTCTGTCTGGTTCAGTTTGATTCAGTCTCCATCAGAAAAATCTGCTTCACTAACTTTAGTTATTTTAATAAAACTTTATGAGGGTTTAATCTCTGGTTATTACCCAGAATGCTTCAGCTCATCACATTCCTCAGTGAAACTCTTTGAATGATGCGTTTGGTCACATGGTACCGTGACCTGTGGAGAACATGTGATGTCATATTTAATTGTGTATTTTCATGTATCAACAGTAAAAACCATGGAACCCTGTAGTACAGTATAGTTTCCAAAAGTACCCTGTGGTAAAGTACCCAATGGTTCCCTATAGTGTTCAATGGTCCTCTGTGAAATCCTATAGTACTCGATAGTACTCTATGATACCCTTTAGTTCTCTAAAATGTTCTATGGTATCCTATAGTACTCTATGGTACCCTATGATATCCTAAAGTTCTCTATAGTATCCTATATTACCCTATAGTACTCTATGGTACCCTATGGTGTCATAAACCACGGTATCCTCTAGTACACTATGGTTCCCAATTGTATTCTGTGGTACCCCATAATATTCCATGGTTCTCTATAGTGTCCTATGTTACTTTGTAGTACCCTATGGTACCCTGAAGTGTACCATGATATCTTATAGTACCCTATGATACCCTATGACTCTGTAATATCCTATAGTATTCTGTGGTTCCCTATGATGTACCATGGTTCCCTATAGTTTTCATGATACCATATGTTATCTTATGGTTCCCTATAGTTTTCATGATACCCTGTTATCTTATGGTTCCCTATAGTTTTCATGATACCCTGTTATCTTATGGTTCCCTATAGTTTTCATGATACCCTGTTATCTTATGGTTCCCTATAGTTTTCATGATACCCTATGTTATCTTATGGTTCCCTATAGTTTTCATGATACCCTATGTTATCTTATGGTACCCTATAGTTTTCATGATACCCTATGTTATCTTATGGTTCCCTATAGTTGCCTATGATGTCGAATGGTCCCCTATAGAATCCTATGGTTCCATATGATATATGGTACCATGTTACCCTATGGTAGCCTGTGTAACTGTATAGTGTTCTATCGTACCCTGTGATATATATATATATATATATATAGATATTATATATCTTCATATAGTTCCCTGTGCTATGGGTCCTATGTTATGCTATAGTACCCTATGGTTCCCTATGATGTCCTATGGTTCCCTTGAGTAACCTATGACATCTTATGGTTCCCTATAGTTTTAATGGTACCCTATGTTATATTTTCCTCCCATATAGTAACATATCTTATGCTAGCCTATGGTACCTTATGTTATCGTATGGTTCCCTATAGTAACATATGTTGTCTCATGGTACCCTATAGTACCCAATGGTTCCCTCTGCTATATGGTACTTTGTTATCCTACAGTAGCCTGTGTACTTTTCTGTTCCCATACAGTATTCTATAGTTCCCTGTGATATCCCATAGTTCCCTGTGATATCCCATAGTTCCCTGTGATATCCCATAGTTCCCTGTGGTTTGGTCTGTGTTGTTGTTTGTGGTCGTTTACAGTGAAACTGAGACTAATCACAAACAGAAAAACATGTTTGTTTCTCATCAGTGACCTCACAGTGACCTCACAGTGACCTCACAGAGGGTCATAGCGGCGTCTTCATCAGTGACCTCACAGAGGGTCAGAGCGGCGTCTTCATCAGTGACCTCACAGAGGGTCAGAGCGGCGTCTTTATTTAAGGGTTGAAGCTCCGCCTCCTTCTCTGTCTGATGAGGCGTCTCATAAACTGACTATTGTTCTCTCTCTCTCTCTGTTGTGGCGTTGTGTGGGGGCGGCGGCGGCGGCACAGGTGGGCGCCGTCTCTCCATCATGGCCCCGTTACAAGGCCGCGCTCGCTGCCAAATCGGGCGCCGCTCATCCGGGAACAGGGGAGCTGGAATGGGTTTGACCGTATTGTGCTGCACCTGCTTCGCCCTCGCCGCAGATCCCCCCGCTCCTCCTGCTCCGCCCGCCCTCCCGCTCGCCGTAAAACCCGTCAAATCCACTGAACTTAGGCGCTCTGATGGCCGCGGCCAAAACAGCATCTGATGTGCCTTATTTGTTGACTGTGAGAGATTAGCTGCAGAGGGTACACGTCGAGGGGCTTAGCATGCAGAGATGGAGCAAAGCCCCCNCCCCCAACCCCCCTCCTCCTCCTCCTCCACCTCCTCCTCCTCCTCCTCCTGCCAAATAAGGAGCAGGAAGATTCTGCAGATTCTTGTCTAAAGCCTCGTCACAGTCGGTCCGTACTCACTGCTGCAACCCAGCCAGACTGCACAGACTTTACTGTACCACACACACACACACACACACACACACACACACACACACACACACACACACACACACAGACCTGACACCTGAGAGAGAGAGAAACACCTGACAGGAAGTTAATCACTCGTTACAGGAAGAGTCGACGGCTCCTTCACTTTCTCACGTCTCTGAACGAAAAACTGAAACATGATCAAGAGTTTGTGTTTTATTTTTACAAGAAAATGTTTTTTTACAGACACATTTACCTTTGCAGCACAGAAAAATGTATTTGTTCAAGATATTTAAAGACGAAAATGACTGAATTTGCTTGTAACAAGTCAAAGAAAATCTGCCAATGAGGAAATAAAATTTGCACATCAAGTTTACACAAGAAACTTTTCTTTCTCCTATTGGAAGATTTTTTTTAAGGTGTCATTTTTGTCCTTTAGTATCTTAAATGAAAACATGTCCCTGAACTGGTCAGGTCAAAAAAGACTTTGTTTGTTGCTCTAAATAAGACACAAACACTTGCTTCAATTCCAGTTTTTTGCAGCTCCAGACTCAGATTCAGCCTGATGTGAAAATCTTTAACCTCTGAGCTGAGGCTGAAATCTGCAGAAAGAAACTATTTAGAGTCTGAATCTGTCTTTGCAGAGGATGAAGGAACCAAACTTCAGCGTTTAATCCTGTCTCAGTGATCGTCTGATCAATAAAGTGATGACACAATAAGTGAAAATGAACTTGATCATTTTCCAGCCTCCATACACTCAACAGAAACTTCCAGAATGAGCCTGATGAAAAGTTTCCCTCCCCCAGTTCTTAACAGCGTGTATTTCCCCCTTTAACATCAGTGACAGCTTGAAGTCTTTGTGCTGGTTGTGGATGAGGGTCTTTATTTTCTCAGATGGTAAAACTGACCATTCTTCTTGGCAAAAAGCCTCCAGTTCCTGTAAATTCTTGCTCTGTCTTGCATGAACTGCAGGTTTGAGATCTCCCCAGAGTGGCTCAATGATATTGAGGTCAGGAGACTGAGATGGCCACTCCAGAACCTTCACTTTATTCTGCTGTAGCCAATGGCAGGTCCCAAATGTTGTTTTTTCACCTGAAATTTTTCACTCTTTACTATCAAGAATAGGACGTCTTCTCTAAAACATCAACTTTTTATCTGAAAAATTTTTTTTTCCCTCAAATTTTTTGTCCTTAATCTCAAATGTTGGACTTTTCTCCAGGTTTGTCTTTTAATCTAAAACTCTGACTTTTTGTTAAATTTGACTCCTCAAGATTTTGAACTTAAAATCTCATAATCCAACTTCATATCTCAGATTTGACTCAATATCCCAGATTCAACTGTTTGTCTTAAAATTTTGACTTCACAGTGTCAAAATTTTTCTTTTTGACACAATGTTTTGGAGGGTTTTTTTAATCTCAAAATTTGGATTTTTTTTGATGGTTTGTTTCAGAATTTTTACACTTAATCTCAATTTTTTTCTTTCATCCCAGAAATTTGGATTATTTTCCCCCTCTATTTTGCAAAATTTCAACTTTTAGCTAAAACCTTTGACTTGGCCTTGTGAGACTGAGATGGCCACTCCAGAACCTTCACTTTATTCTGCTGTAGCCAATGGCAGGTCCACTTGTCCTTGTGTTTTGGATCATTGTCATGTGTGAACGTCCAAGTACGTCTCATGTGCAGCTTCTGGGCTGATGAGTGTAAATTTTCCTCCAGTATTTTCTGATAACATGCTGCATTCATCCTTCATTCATCAGTTTGGACCAAGTTTCCTGAGCCTTTGTAGCTCACACATCCCCAAAACATCAGTGATCCACCTCCGTGTTTCACAGTAGGAATGGTGGACCTTTCATCATAGGCCTTGTTGACTCCTCTCCAAATGGAACAATGTTTATGGTTGTGGACAAAAAGTTCACTTTTGCTCTCATCACTCCAAATGACTTTGTTCCAGAAGTTTTGAGGCTTGTCTCT
>RPOG01002148.1:0-38340 GCA_008086565.1 Thalassoma bifasciatum | reverse complement strand
CCTGGAGAGTCAAAAGGTTTCAAGATGCACAATAAGGAGGCACTTGAGGAAAAATGGGCTGAAGAAAGACATTTCTACACAAATGCCACAAAGTTTCCTGCTTACAATACGCCAAACAGCACAGAGACAAGCCTCAAAACTTCTGGAACAAAGTCATTTGGAGTGATGAGAGCAAAAGTGAACTTTTTGTCCACAACCATAAACATTGTTCCATTTGGAGAGGAGTCAACAAGGCCTATGATGAAAGGTCCACCATTCTCCTCCTGCTCCTCCTCCTGCTCCTCCTCCTCCTCCTGCTCCTCCTCCTCCTCCTCCTCTTCCTCCTTCTCCTCCTCCTCCTCCTCCTCCTCCTGCTCCTCCTCCTGCAGGTAGGAAATAATGAGGAGCACATATTGAGCTGGTTCTCTTCAGGGAGAGCGAGGGCTGATGGCGAGGACGCCGCGGGAAAGCTGCTAATGATGGCGCTCGCTCCAACATGCTGACTGTCACACACACACACACACACACACACACACACACACACACACACACACACACAGGTACACACACAGGTACAGGACACACTCCTTTCTCTTGTCTCTGATTTTCTAAATATTTTTTATGGTTGATTTTCAGTTTCATGATTCACGTGTTGATCCTTGATTTAATAACGAGGCCTCAGTTCTCTCAGCCAATCACAGGAGCCCGTGCTGCAGGCCTGGCTGTGGGCGGAGCTGCAGCAGAACGGGTGGAGGGGGTGGAGTCACCTTGCCGTTGGCGCTCTGCTGCACGCCATAATGAAGGCAGAGAGAGAGAGAGGGAGAGAGAGAGAGAAAGAGACAGAGAGAGAGAGAGAGAGAGGGAGAGAGAGAGAGAACAGATCTATGTTTCTAAACCTGTTTACGTTGAGAATTATCTCTGAAAGTCTGAAGGTAAAAACAGAATAACAGGAAAACATGATAACATGTTATCAAAGGACACACACACACACACACAGAATCAGGCTCATAAATAAGTTTACGTACACACACAAACAATAAAAATCAGCCACAAACCAGCAACAAAACTCTTTTCTTTCTTTTTCTGAAAACTGTGCTGATTGAAATTTGGAGCAAATTAAACTTCAAACCAAATAAAACATTAAATTTTGTTCCAAACTGTTGTTGTGTTATTGATCATTATTTCAATGACAATTAGGACGAAAACAAACAACAGGCTTTTATCTAACACGAATGTTTCTCTTCTTGTTTTTCTTTTTGTTGCTGTTTGTTTGAAATATAAACCTATTCAGGAAAATGTTAAAAATTATTCCAGAATTTAGCAAGTATTTGAGTAGTTTAAGTTTTCTTTTGTTAACTATTTCAGTATTTTCAGTTTTCTATTGTTGGGTATTTCAGTCATTTTTGTATCCGAGTAATTTGCTTTTTTTTTTACTTTCTTTGACCAGTGTGTCAGTATTTTAAGACTAAATCTGCAGAACAAAGCTGAACTTTGTTTGTTTCTAATCTTTGTCGACAGTTGTTCACGTTGTTCTCTGCTTTTGAATCAGGAAACATCAGAATAAATATCAGTGAAATAATCCTGACTCTTCTGTTTTTATCACAAAAAAGATAGAAAAAAAAAATTATTTAAGGACAAAAATGTCTCTGGGGAATCTGTGATGTCAACCTGGGGTCAAAGCTCTGATTGAATGAAAAACCTTCAGCAGGTTTGATGAGTTTAACTTTAATTTTCTGTGAAACGATAAAAAAGCGTCTTTGTTTTATTCTGTGGATCTTAGAGGGTTCTTCATGGATCTGGATCCCTCTGGACCAGAACCCCCGTCCCCCCGTCCCTGCTCGTTTACTCTGGCATCGTTTAACACTCTCTTCCTGGTGTTTGTGCGGGGACGTGGCGGCGGCGGCGGCGGCGCCGGCCCTGGTGGCGCGGCGTGTGCCAGATGAATCATAAACCTGGACCATATGTCGCTTCAATTTGCTGATGGGCCCAAGCTGTTTCTGAGGGTCTGAAATCCTGGGATTAAAGGGGGGGGGGTCCTCAGAGGAGAGAGGGGGGGTCCTGTGCTCCTATTGGTCCACAGGTCACTGAGAGGAAAGGTAGGGGGCGTGGCCTCACGCTAACCCCGCCCTCTGAGTGTAATCCAGGGAAAGCTGAGAGGAATTAGCTGCAGCAGGTGCGTCACCACGGAAACAAACAAACAAACAAAACAGAGAGAAAAACAAACAGAGAGAAAAACAAACAGAGAGAAAAACATGTTTGTGGGTCTGAGAATCTGACCCAGGAAACAAAGAGAGGAAGGAAACTGCTGCTCGCCATCATCACGCCATCATCATCATCATCTGTGTGTGTGTGTGTGTGTGTGTGTGTGTGTGTGTGTGTGTGTGTGTGTGTGTGTGTGTGTGTGTGTGTGTGTGTGTGTGTGTGTGTGTGTTAATGCTGCAGTTTACAGCAGCTTGTTCCTGACTGAAGGTGAGCTCCTCCTGAATGTTTCACCAACATCAGCTCTTAAAGGATTTAAACGCCGCAGACAAACACAGAACGCCGTCTGCATCACAGCGAGGCTGAGGGGGGGCTACAGGAAGAACCAGAGAACGTTCATCGATGTGAATGTTCTGTTTTAAATGTTAACGTTGAGAATGAAGTGACCGACATGAAAATCAGAAGAAAAGTGAAAATGTTGTTATTGTCCTCACTAAGACGGCGCCAGGTACACGTGACGATAACACGCTAAAGAACCAGGTAAAACCCTGAGTATTCAAGACCAGGAGAACCAGAGACCAGGAGAACCAGAGACCAGGAGAACAAAGACCAGGAGAACCAGAGACCAGGAGAACAAAGACCAGGAGAACCAGAGACCAGGAGAACTAGAGACCAGGAGAACCAGAGACCAGGAGAACAAAGACCAGGAGAACCAGAGACCAGGAGAACTAGAGACCAGGAGAACCAGAGACCAGGAGAACTAGAGACCAGGAGAACCAGAGACCAGGAGAACCAGGGACCTGGGACCTTGAGACTTTGTCTTTTCCATGAAAGAGCGACTGAAGAAACTCTGAACTCTGAGTCTGAAACAAAAAGCTGCTGATAGAAAGTTTTTGATCAAACGTGTGAATCAGAGTGAAACTGTCGTCTGGAGCAAAAGGTCAAAAACAAACAAACAGGTTAAGAAGATTAATTTGTTCTTCGATTCAACAGAAACAAACAGAAACAAACAGAAACAGAGGAGGAGTCAGGAGTTAGAGTAGGGATTAAAATAATCCAGAAACTTTCTCTCTGACTCTGACTGAAGGTGACCTTTGCTCCTCTCTGCTCCTCTCTCCTCCTCCTTTCACCTCCTCTCTGCTCCTCTCTGCTCCTCTCTGCTCCTCTCTCCTCCTCCTTTCACCTCCTCTCTCCTCCTCTCTGCTCCATCATCTTTCATTCCTTAAGTGGTTGCAGCTCAGACTGCAGTGATGATGATGATGATGGCGTCCATGGTCCGCAACCGCGGTATTGAGTCCGATTGTCGGACATCGTCGCTAATGGAGCATGAAAAATTAACTCACCCAAGTGAGCGCGACGCTGAAGTGTGAAAATACAGGCGCCGACGAAATTGCCGAGCCGGTGTCAGTAAGTTATTAGTAAAAGTAAACCGGTTTGCGGCCGCTAGTTAGACTGCCTGCTGAAGTAGTTAGCCTGCGACAGCAGCGGCGGCGAGCGTTTGAAGAGGAGCGGCCATGAATCGTGTCTTTATGAAGCTCGCTCCAACTAAAAGTTGATTAGCGAGCACTCGATATTCATTAAGAGAAGGTGTTACTGCAGCACACACACTGCTCACACACTCCTCACACACTCCTCACACACTGCTCACACACTCCTCACACACTCCTCACACACACACTCCTCACACACACACTCCTCACAATAAATCTCACACACTCACAGCGACTTCAGAAACACTCACACACTCATTGTTGCTGAGGTCGTCATTAATCATGAGGCTGGCAACTACGGCAACTGCAACTACGGCAACGGCAACTGCAACCAGAGGAGTGTGTTCACTTTGTTTATGTAAAGACAGAAAAAAAAACTCAGATCAACAGAAGAACAAAAAAAAACAAAAAAACACAAAAACACAAAAAACAAAAACATAAAAAACCATTGAAAAAAATTAAAAAACAAAAACATAAAAAACATAAAAAAAATAAACATAAAAAACATAAACAAAAAACCCCAAAACATAAAAAAACATAAAAAAACATAAAAAACATAAAAAAAACATAAAAAAAATAAACAAAAAACCCCAAAACATAAAAAAACAAAAAAAAAAAAAAAAAAAAAAAAAAAAAAAAAAAAAAAAAAAAAAAAAAAAAAAAAAAAAAAAAAAAAAAAAAAAAAAATAAACAAAAAACCCCAAAACATAAAAAAACAAAAAAAAAACAAAAACAAAAAAACTCAAAAACATAAAAACATAAAAAAAAACCATAAACATAAAAAACATAAAAAACACCAAAAAAAATGCTTAATAAAATGAAAATAAATTATTATGTTAGTTTTGACTTTCCATCTTATTATCTAACATTTTCCCCTCATTATTTAAAATTTGACTGTTATCTTACAATTCTGAGATTTTCTCACAATTTTTTGCAAAACTGTGATTTTTCATCAGATTTTATTATCTATCTACTGATTTTTATTATCTTGTTAAATTCTGATTCATCTTACAATTTTAACTTCTCTAAAAATTCAGCCTTTCTTAGAATTTTGACTTTTAGCCTAAAAACTTTGACTTCATTATTTCACAACTTTGACTTTATATGCGCCGGGAAAAAAAGGAAAGTCAACAAAACCAAGATTTCTATTTTTTTTAGAAATGGGCTTCCATAAAAATACCTCACCACATGTGTAAATAAAAGTATATATATAGATAGTTTCTCTTGTGCATAAACATAAACAACACCTTGAAATCTGATTTAAAGTTTTTTTTATATTTTGAGGTGTTAAAATGTCGTGCAGACAGTTGACGGTGCTGAAAAAAACAAAAACATTTGTGTAATTTAATAAATTCCCCTGCAGATAATTTTTCCTCCATAAAAGAGTAAATGTCAGTAAAAAGAAGATGTTTGTTCATTTTAATAAACAGACCAGTGTCAAACCTTTTCTCCTTTGTTTCCTTTTCCTCCCGAGTCCAAACGTTTGCAGAATTAATCCTGTTTGTGGTTAAATAGTCAGATGATCCTGTTTGTAGAAAAGCTGCAGGAAACAGATTAACTTTCACAAACGACTGAAAACACGATTAAAGAGAAAATCAGGATTTAAGGTTCACACAATCATTTCACCACACAAACAAATTTTAATCAACTTTCTACAACTTTAACATCCACAGCAGAACAAAAACATGTTGATCCTCAGGTAAATCTGCAGGTTTCAAATCTGCAGGTTTAAATTCTGAGTCACAGATTAATATTTATTATCTGACTGTAACTCAGAGCTGTTGGGTTAAAGCAGCGTTTTAATCTGTTCCCCCGCAGTTTATCTACTTATGTATTTTATTTTGAATTAAAGAAAACAAAACTCAATTAAAACCTTAAACAAACAGTGAAGACAAAAACATCCTGTGTTTAGTTTTGAATGTTTATGTTTTCAAACCTGAAAAAGAACGAGTCAAAATATTTCTCTCCTTTTTTGTGTTTAAGGATTTTTTTAAGTCTTTATAAATCTGAAACTGTGAATCAGACAGAAACACGTTCTGTTCACTGCAAAAACTGAGATATAAACAAGTGTTTTTGTTATTTTTAGTAAAAAAAAAAAAAAGTCTTTTTATTCTTAATACATCTGACCAGTCCAGGAAAAGTCTAATTTCAAGTTATTTAAAGAGAAAAATGATGTTTTAAATGTAAGGAGACAAAACTAATCACCCAAATTCTCTTGTCAAGTTTCTTGAAATTTCAATAAAGTCTCAAAACAAGAAAATTTCCTGATGCATTGACAGATTTTAACCTTTTACCTGTTTTTAAAAAATTCAGAAATCTTTTTGTCTTTAAATAACTCAAAATAAAATAATAATTTTGTAGGAAATTTGCCAGAATACGTTTTTTTAAAATCAGAGAACCTGGAATCCTCCGATAAAAAAAAATTAAAAATATTTACCTGTTTTTTTTTGTTTGGTGAAACTTTTGAAACAAAGTGACTGAAACTTAATGATTCAAGAGTCTGAAACTAAAACTTTTCCTCCTCAGTGACTCCCTCCTTCATCAGGTTATTTAACATGGAGCTCTATGGGACTGACTCACTGCTGGAGACAGACTCTAGTGGACACTCAGGGAACTGCAGGTTATTTAACATGGAGCTCTATGGGACTGACTCACTGCTGGAGACAGACTCTAGTGGACACTCAGGGAACTGCAGGTTATTTAACATGGAGCTCTATGGGACTGACTCACTGCTGGAGACAGACTCTAGTGGACACTCAGGGAACTGCAGNCCTGCTCCTCCTGCTCCTCCTCCTCCTCCTGCTCCTCCTGCTCCTCCTGCTCCTCCTCCTGCTCCTCCTGCTCCGCCTGCTGCTCCTCCTGCTCCTCCTCCTCCTCCTCCTGCTCCGCCTGCTGCTCCTCCTGCTCCTCCTCCTCCTCCTCCTGCTCCGCCTGCTGCTCCTCCTGCTCCTCCTGCTCCTCCTCCTCCTGCTGCTCCTCCTCCTCCTGCTCCTCCTGCTCCTCGTCCTGCTGTTGTTGAAGGATCAGCAAAGCCTTATGGGATATAATCCATAAGTGGATATGAACATATGTGTTTTCATCAGCAGAGTACGGACGTTTTAATCCTTCAGATCTTATTCCTCTCTAATCTCCGATAGCGTGACCAAACCCGTGACCTCCAAACTTCATGGTTAGATCAATGACGGTCAGGTCGGCCGTGTTTCCAAATCTGCTGCTGACATATTTAACGGCTCAGACAGGAAGTCACCACAGATTAAAACAAACATATCAACAACTGGACTGTTCAGCTGTCAGTGTTTCTTAAAGAGACAGTTCCGTAGTGTCCTGATGTTTCTTAAAGAGACAGTTACATAGTGTCTTGATGTTTCTTAAAGAGACAGTAACACAATGTCTTGATGTTTCTTAAAGAGACAGTTCCATAGTGTCTTGATGTTTCTTAAAGAGACAGTTCCATAGAGTCTTGATGTTTCTTAAAGAGACAGTTCCATAGTGTCCTGATGTTTCTTAAAGAGACAGTTCCATAGAGTCTTGATGTTTCTTCAAGAGACAGTTTCCTAGAGTCTTGATGTGTCTTAAAGAGACAGTTCCATAGTGTGTTGATGTTTCTTAAAGAGACAGTTCCATAGAGCCTTGATGTTTCTTAAAGAGACAGTTCCATAGAGCCTTGATGTTTCTTAAAGAGACAGTTCCATAGAGCCTTGATGTTTCTTAAAGAGACAGTTCCATAGAGCCTTGATGTTTCTTCAAGAGACAGTTCCATAGTGTGTTGATGTTTCTTAAAGAGACAGTAACACAATGTCTTGATGTTTCTTAAAGAGACAGTTCCATAGTGTCCTGATGTTTCTTAGAGAGACAGTTCCATAGTGTCTGATGTTCCTTAAAGAGACAGTTCCATAGTGTCCTGATGTTTCTTAAAGAGACAGTTCCATAGTGCAGTCTTGATGTTTCTTAAAGAGACAGTTCCATAGTGGCTGATGTTTCTTAAAGAGACAGTTCCATTGTGCAGTCTTGAAGTTTCTTCAAATTCCTCTTAATTTTGCGTTTCAGTGACTGAAACACAATCTTTTTTTTTCTGCAGCTTGAGATTATTTTAGTTGTAATGTTAACACAATAATTTTATTTAACTGATTTAATTTAACTGATTAGTTGTGAAAACACCTACTAAAAAACACCTTTATGCACAGCTTTTAACTGAAAATTACTCTACAGCTCACATTTCCCCTGCTCAATCTTTTCTGTTGATTAACTGGTTTGTTTGCATATGTTAAATATTATAAAGTTAGTGCTGGGTGTGGACCTGTTCACTGCAGACACATTCGTGCAGTTAAAGTTAGAGCAGAAACATCTTTGAACCTCTCTCCTCACGTTGAGGTTTCTTCATCAGAACGTTTAGAAAACTCAGCTCACAGGTGTGAAATGAAGACGTTGGGCTGATGTGTCAGTGATTACAGCTCTGAGGCTCTTAAAGCCCCCCCCCCCCTCTCTGTAAGGGTCATTAATAAGCTCAGACTGACAGCTGAAGGTCTCACACTGGGACTAACTGAAGGGACATCAATCACCGAGGACCCTTCACCTGCTGCTGAGAGGAGGAGGTCAAACCATCACAGCTTAATGTGGATAAATGAAGTTTTCACTCTGAGAGACACCAAGACTGACACACTCCTCATCTGAAGGCCAGCTTTAAAAACCACAGACCCTCGTTAAAAAACACAGACCCTCTTTAAAAACCACAGACCCTCTTTAAAAAACACAGACCCTCTTTAAAACAGGAGACACTCTTTAAAAACCACACACCCTCTTTAAAACCAGAGACACTCTTTAAAAACCACAGACCCTCTTTAAAACAGGAGACACTCTTTAAAAACCGAAGACCCTCTTTAAAAACCACAGACCCTCTTAAAAGACCAGGGACCCTCTTTAAAACAGGAGACCCTCTTTAAAAACCAGAGACCCTCTTTAAAACAGGAGACCCTCTTTAAAACAGGAGACCCTCTTTAAAAACCAGGGACCCTCTTTAAAACCAGAGACCCTCTTTAAAAACCAGAGACCCTCTTTAAAAACCAGGGACCCTCTTTAAAAAACACAGACCCTCTTTAAAACCAGAGACCCTCTTTAAAAACCAGGGACCCTCTTTAAAACCAGAGACCCTCTTTAAAAACCAGAGACCCTCTTTAAAAACCAGAGACCCTCTTTAAAAAACACAGACCCTCTTTAAAACCAGAGACCCTCTTTAAAAACCAGGGACCCTCTTTAAATCAGGAGACCCTCTTTAAGAAGGAGACACTCTTTAAAACAGGAGACCCTCTTTAAAACAATAGTCACTCTTTAAAACAACGAGACCCTCTTTAAAACAGGAGACACTCTTTAAGAAGGAGACACTCTTTAAAAACTACAGACCCTCTTTAAAACAGGAGACCCTCTTTAAAAACCAGGGACCCTCTTTAAAACAGGAGACCCTCTTTAAAAACCAGGGACCCTCTTTAAAAACCACAGACCCTCTTTAAGAAGGAGACCCTCTTTAAAACAGGAGACACTCTTTAAAACAGGAGACCCTCTTTAAGAAGGAGACCCTCTTTAAAAACCAGAGACCCTCTTTAAGAAGGAGACACTCTTTAAAAACCAGAGACCCTCTTTAAGAAGGAGACCCTCTTTAAAGACCACAGACCCTCTTTAAAAACCAGAGACCCTCTTTAAAAACAGAGACCCTCTTTAAAAACCAGAGACCCTCTTTAAAAACCACAGACCCTCTTTAAAAAACCAGAGACCCTCTTTAAAAACCAGAGACCCTCTTTAAAAACCAGAGACACTCTTTAAAACCAGAGACCCTCTTTAAAAACCACAGACCCTCTTTAAAAAACCACAGACCCTCTTTAAAAACCAGAGACCCTCTTCAAAAACCACAGACCCTCTTTAAAAAACCAGAGACCCTCTTTAAAACCAGAGACCCTCTTTAAAACCAGGGACCCTCTTTAAAAACCACAGACCCTCTTTAAAACAATAGACCCTCTTTAAAACCACAGACCCTCTTTAAAACAGGAGACCCTCTTTAAAAACACAGACCCTCTTTAAAACCAGAGACCCTCTTTAAAACAATAGACCCTCTTTAAAACCACAGACCCTCTTTAAAACAGGAGACCCTCTTCAAAAACCACAGACCCTCTTTAAAACAATAGACCCTCTTTAAAACCACAGACCCTCTTTAAAACAGGAGACCCTCTTTAAAAACACAGACCCTCTTTAAAACCAGAGACCCTCTTTAAAACAATAGACCCTCTTTAAAACCACAGACCCTCTTTCAAACCAGGGACACTCTTTAAAACCACAGACCCTCTTTAAAAACCAGAGACCCTCTTCAAAAACCACAGACCCTCTTTAAAACAATAGACCCTCTTTAAAACCACAGACCCTCTTTAAAACAGGAGACCCTCTTTAAAAACACAGACCCTCTTTAAAACCAGAGACCCTCTTTAAAACAATAGACCCTCTTTAAAACCACAGACCCTCTTTCAAACCAGGGACCCTCTTAAAAACCAGAGACCCTCTTTAAAACAGGAGACACTCTGTAAAAACCAGGGACCCTCTTTAAAACAGGAGACCCTCTGTAAAAACCAGGGACCCTCTTTAAAAACAGGAGACCCTCTGTAAAAACCACAGACCCTCTTGAAAACCAGAGACCCTCTTAAAAACCAGAGACCCTCTTAAAAACCAGAGACCCTCTTAAAAACCAGAGACCCTCTTTAACAGGGACCCTCTTTAAAACAGGAGACACTCTGTAAAAACCAGGGACCCTCTTTTAAACAGGAGACCCTCTTTAAAACCACAGACCCTCTTTAAAACCACAGACCCTCTTTAAAACCAGGGACCCTCTTTAATACAGGAGACCCTCTTTAAAACAATAGTCACTCTTAAAAAACAGGAGACACTCCTTAAAACCAGAGACCCTCTTTAAAACTATAGACCCTCTTTAAAACAGGAGACCCTCTTTAAAACAATAGTCACTCTTTAAAACAGGAGACCCTCTTTAAAACCAGAGACAAAGAGAAGTGCCTGAAAAGACAAACCGCTCGCTCTCCGTCTCCTCGTCATGTTTCTTTGATGGCCGGGTCACTACTGAGCGCGCTCCACAGCGGCGGAGCATAAACAGATGTCTGGAATGGAAGATGAAGACGACTTAGGCCTCACATATGCTGCTGCACGATGAGGAGCCCGGTGATTTATTCAGGCCTGTGAATAATGGAAACACACTTTCAGAGAGCGCAGTGTGTGTGCGAGTGTGTGAGAGTGTGTGAGAGTGTGTGAGAGTGTGTGAGCGTGTGAGAGAGTGTGTGAGCGTGTGTGTGAGTCACCAAACAAACCGATGTTCCCGTCACAGCAGATATCAGTCAGCGTCCTCTGAGGGCTCCAGCTGCAGACATCGCTCTCTTTAAGAGTCCGACTCTGACCTTTGGGAACGAGTCGACTCCAAATGGATCCAGATAAAACCCAAAGAGACTCAGAGGAGGAAGAGGAGGAGGAAGAGGAGGAGGAAGAGGAGGGAGAGGAGGAAGAGGAGGAGGAGGAGGAGGGAGAGGAGGGAGAGGAGGAAGAGACTGTGTTTTTATCCTGGAGGAACCTGATATCACAGCATCAAGACTCAGACCAGAGTCCACAGAGAGACAGCTTAAAAGCACACACTGGAAAAAGTTACCTATAGGAAAAAAAATGAATAACTGTCAGCTACAGTGAAATCTCCTCGATCAAATTTAGTATAAATACACAATAATTACAGGAGCTTAGACTCTGTCTTTGAAGGTCGCTTAGAAAGTTGGTCTTTGCCGTGAAGCTTAGACAGTCAGTGTACGCCATGAAGTTAGGACAACCAGTCTCTGCTGTGGAGCTTAGACCGTCAGTCTGTGCCGTCAAACTGAAACAACCATTCTTCAGCATAAAGCTTAGATATTCACTTTTTCTTGAGGCGCTTAGACAGTTGGTCTTTGCCTTGAGGCTTGGACGGTCAGTGTAAACCATTAAGCTTGGACAGAAAGTCTCCCATGTTGAGCTTGGACAGTTGGTCTTTGCTGTCAGACTTAGACGGTCAGTCAACACCATGGGGCTCAGACAGTCAGTCTTTGCTGTGCAGCTTGGACAGAAAACACAGCCAGTTTACATCATAAAACTTAGACTGTGAGTGTTTTCTGTGGCATTTGGACAGTTTGTCTTTACTGTGGAGCTTAGAAAGTTGATCTTTATCAAGGTGCTTAGACTGTCAGTCTACACGGTGGCTCCTAGATAGCTGGTCTTTGCCTTGAGGCTTAGACAGTCAGTATACGTCATGAAGTTAGGACAACCAGTCTTCACCATGAAGCTTAGACTGTTGGTCTTTGCTGTCCAGCTCTGACAGTCAGCTGGAGCTTGTGAGTCAATGAGGTGACGTCCCCTTTTTTGTGTCTGAGTGTAATATTTCCTTCCATCATGAATTGAGTATTTCATCACATGTATTTCTTTATTCTATGAAACCTGTGTTATTTGAACACATCTTTAAACTATTAAAATATAACATGTTTTTTTGTGTTTTGGTTCCTCAAACCCCCAAAATGTCAGGTGGTGCAACCGTCCTGACAAGTATCCACAGTAATTAAACTCTAAAAATTGAATGTCAGTTATTGTAAATNTAAAAAAGGTTTTTTCACTTCATTGGTGACTGGAACAATTTCCATGTCAGGTGGAACAACCAATGTAATAATGTGAAATGTTATTTTAACATCAAATTATTTATCTTATTCACAAATAAAAGAAATGAAACACACAAAATGAAAATGTATGAGTCACTACAGACACTTGAGAGATACTTGCCAATAATTTCACACAGAAAAAATAACAGGAACATATAAATATATTTTCATATATTTGGTTGCTCCACCTGACATTTTTGGGTGCTCAAATTAAAAATACTAAAAAATAATGAACCTAAAAACTTTGAAATGTTGGTCAACTACTGAAATTTGTTAGAAAACATAATTCTTCTCTCAGAAATATGTTTTTATCCATTTTCAAAGAACTTTTTAAAAATACGTTTTTAGACCCTCTTTTTGTCACTGACCCTTTCCTGGGTTCAGTCTTTGCTGTGAAGCCTGAACAGCCGGTCTATGCCAAACACCCTGTGCCATCCTTGTGATTTATTTATGTTTTTAACCCCCTCCTTATTCACGCTGACAATAACTGTTTGGTTACAAATCACAAAGGCATTGTGGGTAAAACTTTAAAGCTTAAAGAGGTGGGAGGGGCTAAGGTGTGTTAAACATCAGGGGTCTGATCATCACTCAACGAGAAACTGATGGAGCAGAGAGATTTTCATGAAACCAGCGAATCAGAGCCTCAGAGAAAAGAGAGTGAGAGGGTTAACGAGGTCTGACGAAGAAGAGGAGCAGCGATGATGAAGATGATGATGGTGATGATGAAGATGAAGAGGAGGTGATGAAGATGATGATTATGATGATGATGAAGATGATGAAGATGATGATGATGAAGATGATGAAGATGAGGATGATGAAGATGAAGATGAGGAGGTGTATTAGCTGTAAAGAGCCTGTGACTGTAATGACAGCTCTGTAAGAACCATTTCATCTGCCTACATCAGTTATCAGGACGTGATTAATGAAGCGCAGCGTCCTTCACTTTCCCCCAGACTCTCCTCACACACACACACACACACACACACACACACACACACACACACACACACACACACACACTGATCTGCTGACATTTGCTTTTGTCCGCTCTCATGTATTAATTCTAAAGATAATTATTCGATAGACTTTTGTCACTGTTGATCAGCTCAGAGTCACCTGAGGCTTTACCTGAGGAGAGAGAGTCTGACCTTTGGGGGCGGGGCCTGTCAGCTGAAGGGCTCTGATTGGTGGAGCAGCAGCAGTGTTTTTATAACCACAGTAAACTGGTTAAAACCTAAATAACCTTCTTCTCTGGCATCGACCAATCAGACGTCAGCAGGGTTTGTTCTCCTGGATGAGTCAACAATGACAGCTGAGGTAGGAAGTACTACAAAATAAAACAGGAAACACACACAGAACGCTACTACAAAATAAAACAGGAAACACACACAGAACGCTACTACAAAATAAAACAGGAAACACACACACACACAAGAGACATTTCTACAAAATAAAACAGGAAACACGCACAAACACAGAACGTTACTACAAAATAAAACAGGAAACACACACACACACACACACACACACACAGAAGGTTACTACAAAATAAAACAGGAAACACACACACACACACAGAACGTTATTACAAAATAAAACAGGAAACACACACACAGTACGTTACTACAGCATAAAACAGGAAACACACACACACACACAACGTTACTACAAAATAAAACAGGAAACACACACACAACGTTACTACAAAATAAAACAGGAAACACACACACACACACAACGTTACTACAAAATAAAACAGGAAACACACACAGAACGTTTCTACAAAAAAAAAAGGAATGCATGCAGTGCATTCCTACAAAATAAAACAGGAAACACACACACACACAGAAGGTTACTACAAAATAAAAAAAGAATTTAAGCAGTACATTTCTAAAAAATAAAACAGGGAAATCATGTGGAGCATTACTACAAAATAAAACAGGAAACACACACACACACACACACACACACACACACAGTGTTACTACTTAATAAAAGGAAATACATACTGTTCTCATTTCCTCCCTCAGCCTCTGCTGCAGCTGGAACAAAGATGGCGGCGGCTCACAGTCTCACTGACTGACAGAATAACGGCGAGGAGACAGCGAGGAGACGGCGAGGAGACGGCGAGGAGACGGCGGAGGATGAGGAGAGAGTGGTAGAAGAGCCTGAGGGGGGGTTACAGTCAGTTTGTCAGAGGAACTTAACTCCACCAGAGCGCCAACCTGTGTCACTTTGAATGATCCCTGCACATGATGACCCCCCCCCCCCAAACGCCACCCCCCCCCCCTGCAGAGACCAGAGTCTGTTAGTGATGGATCCACTCCTAATTCTTTCAAATAGGAGGAGGAGGAGAGGGGGGGAGGCTAAGTGGAGGTGATGGATCTGAAGGGTGGGGCCGCACTAGAAGAAGAAGAAATAATGGGGGGGGGGGTAAAGTAGGCCACTCTGTGTGTCAGGTAAAACAAACAGACGTGTCAGCGCCACCAAACTCTGAGCTGTCACATTTTTCTTATTCAGATTCACAGAAACTCCTCACTGGGACTTTAAAACAAAAAACTGCAGTTCCCTGAGTGTCCACTAGAGGCCGCACTCACAGGAACAGGACTAAGAGTGTGTGTTTTTACATTTACAGTGTGTGTTTTACATGAACAGAGTGTGTGTTTTTACATGAACAGAGTGTGTGTTTAACATGAACAGAGTGTGTGTTTTACATGAACAGAGTGTGTGTTTTACATGAACAGAGTGTGTGTTTTTACATTTACAGTGTGTGTTTTTACATGAACAGAGTGTGTTTTTACATTTACAGTGTGTGTTTTTACATGAACAGAGTGTGTGTTTTACATGAACAGAGTGTGTGTTTTACATGAACAGAGTGTGTGTTTTTACATGAACAGAGTGTGTGTTTTTCATGAACAGAGTGTGTGTTTTACATGATCAGAGTGTGTGTTTTTACATGAGCAGAGTGTGTGTTTTTACATGAACAGAGTGTGTGTTTTACATGAGCAGAGTGTGTGTTTTCACACTCCTGCAGTGACCTGGTGATTAATTATTCACACTCGTTCTCTTTGAATCCGTCACCGTCGCTGCAGCAAACACACGAGCTCTTACAGCGGCGAGGAGACGATGGGGGGTCCAGGCCCCAGCGGAGCGTCAGGTTCATGGAGACTCTCAGCCTGTCACAGAGACTCACACATGACCTTTAAACCCCCNNCCCCCCCCCCCCCCCCCCTCCAGAGGCTGAGGTAAATTAACATGTGTCTCTGTGGAAAACACGCAGAGTCTTTAAAACCGTGTCAAACACCAGGGGGCGTGTCCAAGCAGCGAGGGGGCGTGTCCAAGCAGCGAGGGGGCGTGTCTGAGCAACCAGGGGGCGTGTCCAACCAGAGGACCATCATGACCAGGAGGAATGAGGGAACCTGAACGCACCATCACCTTCAGAAGAAAGAATCCTGAATGCACCATCAGCCTTAAATAGAGGAACCTGAACGCACCATCAGCTTCATGATAAGGGTACCTGAATGCACCACAGGCCATATAATGGAGGAACCTGAACGCACCACCAGTTTTATAATGGAGGAACCTGAACGCACCATCAGCTTCATGATAAGGGAACCTGAATGCACCATCTGCTCAATGATAGAGAACCTGAATGCACCTGAATGCACCATCAGCTTCATGATAAGAGAACCTGAATGCACCCGAATGCACCATCAGCTGTATAATGGAGGAACCTAAAAGCAACATTAGCCTTACACCAGAGGAACCTGAATGCACCATCAGCTCAATGATAGAGGAACCTAAATGCACCATCAGCTGTATAATGGAGGAACCTGAATGCACCATCAGCTGTATAATGGAGGAACCTGAATGCACCATCAGCTGCATAATGGAGGAACCTGAATGCACCATCAGCTATATAATGGAGGAACCTGAATGCACCATCAGCTGTATAATGGAGGAACCTGAATGCACCATCAGCAGTATAATGGAGGATCTTTTTCCGTCTCTGAAACATTTTTTCTGTTGAGGCTTTAAAAGCACTTTTCCTCCTCCAGATGTCAGCGTCATCTCAGGGGTCGTCCTCGCCACTCAGACAGGCTTTGGCGGCGCCCGGAGATGGCGGTCAGATGGGGAGCAGCAGCTGGAATAAGAGTGGGTTTGTGTGTTTGGCGTGCAGGGAGCAGTGGGGACACAGAGTGGCGTTGCGATGGCGTTGGATGGCGTTGGATCCATGGCAGCTGTTTCCTTCAATGTTTCATGCTCACAGCCACAGCTGCTCTCCAAACGAGAGTTAATATTGCAGGGGCGCCGTCCACCGCGGGTCCAGCCCTGTCGCATGGTCTGAATGTCAAACGGCGCCCAGCAGGGTGACGCCGGCTCAAAGGACGCTCTGTGTGAGGCCTCTCTGCTCGCCGTTTGTGTCTTTCTGCCTCAGCGCGTCCCAGCGCCTTCGCCCCCCGACCGGACTGAGGGTGAAATCTCTATTTTTCATGGCGGCGGCAGAGAGGATGAAAAATAAATGAGGAATTAAAAGAGGGGAGGATCAGAGAGGATGATGGGAGCAGACTGAGACGCGTTCAGGAACCAGGACGAGTTTCTGTTTCTCTCTGAGTCCATGTTCAGGGTTTGTTGTCCTGTCTGGATAACGTANGGAGGAACCTGAACGCACCATCAGCTGTATAATGGAGGAACCTGAATGCACCATCAGCTGTATAATGGAGGAACCTGAATGCACCATCAGCTGTATAATGGAGGAACCTGAATGCACCATCAGCTGTATAATGGAGGAACCTGAATGCACCATCAGCTGTATAATGGAGGAACCTGAACGCACCATCAGCTGTATAATGGAGGATCTTTTTCCGTCTCTGAAACGTTTTTTCTGTCGCGGCTTTAAAAGCACTTTTCCTCCTCCAGATGTCAGCGTCATCTCTCCCCAGCAGGAGCGGTGAGTCTGTCCGAAACCGCCGCGGGCCTCTACCGCCAGTCTACCCCTCGTCGTCGACCTTATTCTCACCCAAACACACAAACCGCACGTCCCTCGTCACCCCTGTGTCTCACCGCAACGCTACCGCAACCTACCGCAACCTAGGTACCGTCGACAAAGGAAGTTACAAAGTACGAGTGTCGGTGAGCTGCTCTCCAAACGAGAGTTAATATTGCAGGGGCGCCGTCCACCGCGGGTCCAGCCCTGTCGCATGGTCTGAATGTCAAACGGCGCCCAGCAGGGTGACGCCGGCTCAAAGGACGCTCTGTGTGAGGCCTCTCTGCTCGCCGTTTGTGTCTTTCTGCCTCAGCGCGTCCCAGCGCCTTCGCCCCCCGACCGGACTGAGGGTGAAATCTCTATTTTTCATGGCGGCGGCAGAGAGGATGAAAAATAAATGAGGAATTAAAAGAGGGGAGGATCAGAGAGGATGATGGGAGCAGACTGAGACGCGTTCAGGAACCAGGACGAGTTTCTGTTTCTCTCTGAGTCCATGTTCAGGGTTTGTTGTCCTGTCTGGATAACGTANGGGGTGTAACAAAGACACTTTTCATTTCACTGATGAGCCTGCAGTTACACCGCCAGCCTGAGGAGGGCGCCATCAGCCATTAAACACAGACAGAGAGGGAGGGGGGGTCAGAGGTTTATCAGGTGGGAAATAAGAGAAAATCATTTAAAAACCTTCACAGAAAAAAGAACAACATTTACAGAAACTACTCACACTACAAAAATCTCTGTTTCCTCTTTGATTTTATTTATATTTATATTCTTGCTTCCTGTTTTACTTTGTAATTATTGTTATCTGAATTTATTTCCTGTTGAAATTTGTATTGTCCACTTTTTTTCCCTTTAAGCCAGAAGATGACACTCAACATTTTAATCCTGGGCTCTTATTTTGGTGGGGTGTGTTTCAGGTAAAATAATAACAGTGTTATAATCCTGGGCTCTTATTTTGGCGGGGTGTGTTTCAGGGAGAATAATATCGGTTTAATAATCCTGGGCTCTTATTTTGGTGGGGTTTATATCTGGGTGAATATTAACAGTGTTATAATCCTGTGCTCTTATTTTGGAGGGGTGTGTTTCAGGATGAATAATAACAGTGTTATAATCCTGTGCTCTTATTTTGGAGGGGTGTGTTTCAGGGTGAATAATAATGGCGTAATAATACCGGGCTCTTACTTTTGCGGGGTGTGTTTCAGGGTGAATAATAACGGCGTAATAATCCTGGGCTCCAATTTTGGTAGGGTGTGTTTCAGGTAAAACAATAACGATGCTATAATCCAGGGCTCTTATTTTGACAGGGTGTGTTTCAGGTAAAACAATAACGATGCTATAATCCTGGGCTCTTATTTTGGTGGGGTTTGTTTCAGGGTGAATAATAACTATGCTATAATCCTGGGCTCTTATTTTGGGTGGGGGTTGTGTTATAGGGTGAATAATATAAGCATAACAATCCCAGGATTTTATTTTGGCAGGGTGAGTGTTTCAGGGTGAGTAACAATGGTGTGATAATCCTGGGCTTTTAATTTGGCAGGGTGTGTGTTTTAGGGTGAATAATATCCACGTTATGGTCCTGGGCTCTTATTTTAGCGGGGTGTGTTTCAGGGTGAATAATAACGGTGTTATAATCCTGTGCTCTTATTTTTGGGGGGTGTGTTTCAGGATGAATAATAACGGCGTAATAATCTTGGGCTCTTATTTTGGAGGGGTGTCTTTCAGGGTGAAAAATAACGGCGTAATAATCCTGGGCTCTTATTTTGGCGGGGTGTGTTTCAGGGTGAATAATAACGGCGTAATAATCCTGGGCTCCAATTTTGGCGGGGTGTGTTTCAGGGTGAATAATAATGGTGTAATAATCGTCTCCTGATTTTAACGGCTCTCCTGTGGGCGACAGCGCTCTGACACACCTGTCCTCCTCCTGGATTGGAGGAGCGTGTGTGGAGGTGGCGATGGCGGTGGCGTGTGTGACAGAACATGCCCCCCCCCCACATCCTGTTCCCCCCTTGGCGCCGTCAGAGCCACAGCTCCGAGGAGAGCACGGCGCCGTAATTGTAACCACATCCAATTAAATTTCCAATTCAGAGGCCTATTAATCAGGCCAGTGATCAGGGGGGGGGGGGGGGGGGGGGGGGGGGGGGGGGGGGGGGGGGGGCAGAGTGAGGGGGGGGGCAGGTATTTATCAGCTGCTCTGTCACCTGCTGCGTTTGCTCTGTTTCAGTGTGAGCTCAGAGAAACGAAGAAACGATTCAGAGAAAAATCCACGAACACATTTAAACCCTGAGATTCAAAAACTTTTATCTCATCAACAGTTTCTTTATAAAAGCCTTAAAATATTTTTAAAACACACTTTTCTTCCACCTTCATGATCATGTGTCAAATGTGATAAAAGTTTCATAAATAAAACCATGAAGCAACATTTGTTTGTGTCAAAAGGTTCAAAAACATCTGAGTGAAAAAGAAGATTTTCTGAAGATTTTTGATGAGTCAGAGTTTAGTCGATTATTTTCTTTAGTTAGACAAAAAGACCAGTGTGTGTGTGTGTGTGTGTGTGTTTGTGTGTGTGTGAGTGAGTGTGTGAGTGTGTGTGTGTGTGTGTGTGTGTGTGTGTGTGTGTGGTTTGGGGGGTTCAGCTTTATCACATCAGTCCAGGTATCAGTCCTTTAGTTCTTGATAACCGAACATTAATCTCAGAATAAAGATTTTTTTTTCTTGTAACCTCGATTTAATTTTAGAATTCTGACATTTTTTTTTGAATTCTTGACATTTTCCAAGAAATCTGACTTAAATTGTAGACACCGACATGTTTCTTGGGCTTCTGACTTTCCTCATAATTTGGATTTTAATCTCAGATTTCTGACTCTAATCTCTAATCTCAGATTTCTGACTCTAATCTCTAATCTCAGATTTCTGACTCTAATCTCAGATTTCTGACTCTAGTCTCAGATTTCTGGCTCTAATCTCAGATTTCTGACTCTAATCTCAGATTTCTGACTCTAATCTCTAATCTCAGATTTCTGACTCTAATCTCTAATCTCAGATTTCTGACTCTAATCTCTAATCTCAGATTTCTGACTCTAATCTCAGATTTCTGACTCTAATCTCAGATTTCTGACTCTTATCTCAGATTTCTGACTCTAATCTCAGATTTCTGACTCTAATCTCTAATCTCAGATTTCTGACTCTAATCTCAGATTTCTGACTCTAATCTCTAATCTCAGATTTCTGACTCTAATCTCAGATTTCTGACTCTAATCTCAGATTTCTATCTTTGTCTCTGCTTAAACATCTTTTGTGTTGGATCACTTTTTTTGCCGTCGTTCACAAACCCGTCTGCGTTGACTCTGAGTCGGGGTCAAAGGTCGTTGGCGCCGTAACGAGGTTTTTATCATCAGCAGCTGAAAAACAAACAGAATAATTACAGAGGGAGAAAAAAAGAAAAGAGGCAGCGTGGATTAAAGAGTGAAGACGTCAATGTGAAGTAAACGAGCAGAGAAATGAATTTAAAGCATTAATCGCTCAATAAGTCAGAGAGAGAGAGAGCGGGCGAGCGAGCCCCCCCCCCAAATGATGGGCGACGAGACTCGGGGGTGTAATCGTAAACACTATCGTCCATTAATCGTCGATAAATAATAAGTGTGTCCGGAGTATTTTTGGATTACTCGTAAACAAAAGTGGTGTCATTTTTAGGTTCTCCTTCTGTAAATATAAACAAGCGAGAGTGTCCAGTAATGCGGCTGCGGTTGCGGTTGCGCAACGCAGACGCAGACGCCAATGCAGACGCCAACGCAGACGCCAACGCAGACGCCAACGCAGACGTCAACGCAGACGTCAACGCCAACGCAGATGCCACGCTGAAGAGCCGTCAGGGCGTCAGAGAGGAGCGTCTGCAGCTGCATCAACGCCGCCGCCACAGCCACCGCCGCCACAGCCACCGCCGCCTCAGGAGGAAGAGGAGGGACAGACTCAGATTTAACAGAAACGTGTGTTTGTGGTTTTTCTGGACGAGAGCGAAGACAAAAATCTGAAGTTTGAGGAAAAAACGTTTGGAGAGTTTGGATCAGCTGATCGAGCAGAAACGCCACGAAACTGTGACAGGACTAAATTAATGACTTCAATTAAAAACAAACACACAAACAAATATCACAGATAAATATCACAGATAAACACACTCACCCATGTATGGAAGCCCATTTCTGCCAATATTAGTTTCAATCATTTGAGGGTAAAGTTGTGATTACAAAATAAAAATGTCAAAATTATGAGATACACGGCAAAATTTGAAACAAAAACTCAATAATTTGATATAAAAAGTTAATTTTATTACGCCGTTGTTATTCACCCTGAAACACACCCCGCCAAAATAAGAGCACAGGATTATTACGTCGTTGTTATTCACCCTGAAACACACCCCTCCAAAATAAGAGCCCAGGATTATTACACCGTTATTATTCACCCTGAAACACACCCCTCCTAAATAAGAGCACAGGATTATTACACCATTATTATTCACCCTGAAACACACCCCGCCAAAATAAGAGCACAGGATTATTACGCCAAATTACATGATCACAAATCAAACGTCTGAAATAAAAAAGGTAAAATTTTGAAGTAAAAAGCTTAAATAATAAGAAAAACTTGTATATAAGGGATAAAAGGTCCAAAGGATGTGATTTACAGTTGAAATTTTGAAGTGAAAAGTTGGAAAATGAATAAAAGGGTCAAAATAATGAGATGAAAAGTCAAAATTTTATGAAAATCTACAATTTGAAAAAAAAAGTCAATATAATCAGATCAAAAGTCTAAAGAATGAGACTAAAAGTCATAATAATGAAACACAAAGTTGTTACAAGATGAAAAATTGACATAATGACATAACAGGAAAAATTTTGAGACAAAATGTCGACATAGTGAAATAAAAGGTTGAAAGTTTGAGAAATACAATTGAAATTTATACATTAGAAAAGTCAAAATAATGGGATAAAAGTTGAAAATTGAGGTAAAGGGTTGAAATGATGAGACAATTAGTTGCAATTATGAGATAAAAAAGTTAAAATTTTGAGATAAAGGGAAAAAAAGGGAAAAGTGAAAAAATACAAACTGAAAATGAACTTTTTCTAATCCTCAATGTTTCCCTTCGCTCTGGTGCAACATCAATTCGGTCAAAATTTTTCCCAAATATTAAATTAACTCACAAATTGACAAAAAAAAAAACACAAACTGAACCCTGAATTTAAATCAGTTCTGTTTAATAACAAATATTTAAAAATAATATACTGATAATATGAACCCATAAATATAATCGTTAATTTTTAAATACGTAATTTTTATAAACACAAAGAAGAGACATTTAAAACTTTGACATTATATTTATTTAATTTTATTTAATTCTATGTTTTCTTAAACTTGCTTCAGTTGGAGGGAGGGGCCTCAAACACTGAGGTCCAATCAGAGTGAAGCAGGTTTCTTAAAGAGACAGCAGCTGAAACTAAGAGTTTCACTCAGAGGCAGAAATAAAAGTTAAAGAAACAGCAAAGAAAGAAAAACGCAGGCTACGGTGGCCTCAGAGGGACAAACAAAGACATGTTTGAAATTTTGAGAAATTTTGCCATGTATCTCATAATTTTGACATTTTTATTTTGTAATCACAACTTTACCCTGAAATTCTTGTAACTAATATTGGCAGAAATGGGCTTCCATACATGGGTGAGTGTATTTATCTGTGATATTTGTTTGTGTGTTTGTTTTTAATTGAAGTCATTAATTTGATCCTCTCCTCCTCTTCCTCCTGATGAAGAGTCTTTTCTGTCACCCAGGTGAAAGGTGTCATGTCCTCTTTTTCCCAGAGGCCTGTTCACCTGTCTCCCCCCTCCCCCCTCCTCCCTCCTCCTCCTCCACCGCCGCCACCGTCCTCCTGCCGCCGCTGCCGCCGCCGCCTTATCAAACGTGACTGATTGCTGTAATCTGGACGGGAGCCATTAAGCAAATTACCTGAATCATTGCGAGGATTAGTCTCATTAACACATGATTAGCATCAAATTAAAATAATGAGTGTTTAACTTCTGATGTCTTCCAGTTGTTGGAACAGCTTGATCAGCCACGCCGCCGCCACGCAGACGGCGAGGGCGAGGGCGAGGGAGGAGGGGCTTAGGGGCTGACCCCAGAGCACAGGTGCGCCTGACGTCACTGTGAGCGCGCTCAGTGTGAGTGTGACTCACCTTCAACTCATCCACCTTCAGTTTCCTCGCTCACGTCCATCACACCGCTCCGCTCGCCGCTCCGCTCGCCGCTCCGCTCGCCGCTCTGCTCTCGGGAACTTCCTGGTTTCAGGTAAAAAGAAAAGACGAGAGTTTAAAGAGCTGATTCTTCCTCCTCGTTGCTCTGAGTCTTTTTGTCCTGAGGGAAACTTTTCTGTCTGAAAACCTCAGAAACATTTTCCTCCTTCAGGATCTGAAACGTTTCCAACAAACGACCGAGACGACGACGAAGTTTAGATTCAAACTTTTCTCACGTCTGTGCTCGTTCACTCAGAGGAAACATAAAAAATAAACTCTTTAAACCTCTGCATGAAAACATTAAAGGGTTAAAATCACCCGAAGCAGCGTTTCTCAACCTGAGGGTCGTGACCCCAATGGGGGTCGCCTGATGATTCCTGGTGGGTCACCAAGTCATTTTAGAAAATTTAACTAAAATCAAATTAGACTTGTTTTAGTTTCCTTTTCATTATTTTTTGTTTTATTAGCTAAATTTGTTTAATCTGAACTTCAGTGTTTTACCTGAACAAGTTAAAAAAGCGATTGTTCATTAACTCATTCATATTTTTCACTGTAAAAACTGAAATTTAGTCGAGTGTTTATGTTTTATTTTCAACAAAAATTATTTTTATTCTTAGTACGAGCCACATTCAACTGACCAGTCCAGAAAAATGTCTGATCTCGAGTTACATGAAGACAAAAATGTGTGTGAATGCTTGAAACAACAAATAATAAAAAAAAAACCTGCAGTTGGCATAAAAAATATAAAAAAAAGTCTTGTTTTGCATTTCAACAAACTTGAAAAAAAAATTGGGTGATTTTTTTTTCACTTTTTTCTTTGGCTTGTTTTATGTTTTGACTTGTTTATTTCAGAATTTCGACTTTTAGTCTCAATTAATTTTACTTTTTATCTCAGATTGTAAAGTTTTATCTCAAAATTTTGACTTTTATCTCAAAGTATTGACACCTTTGTCAAATTTTTTACTTTTGAACTAAAATTAAATTTCTGTAGCTCTAACTTATTTCTCCTAATTTTGTCTCAAAGTGGTCCAGTGACTTTCTCTCGTCTTAAACTCTTTTATTTCTTCATGGCTCTTCCATTTCTTTACAGATGGTTTATTATTTTTCTCTCAGTCAAACTGTTTCTCTAAACTCTTTGACTCTGTGTTAAAGTGAAAACTGAAGTGGGGGGGGGCAGATGCTGGAGATGGGGGGGTCAATGATGTCACGTCGTCTCGTTCACTGTGGTTGGTAAATCGTAGATGTTTCTGATGACGTCGCTAAGTTAAATCTTTATAACTGGGGTGTTTTACGGGGGGCAGCTGCCACCATGTGCCCCCCCCTGTAGATCCACCCCTGGACGAGGGTGAAACGCTCCTATGGGAGGCGCGGTGACCGAGTTGACGGCGTGGAGGCAGCGTGGAGACGGCGTGGAGACGGCGTGGAGACGGTGTGGAGGCGGTGTGGAGATGGCGTAGAGACGGCGTTGAGGCGGCGTGCAGAGGAACAAATGGCTGGTGCATCCTGGGAGTGACGTGCACCTTCTGCTTTAATCTGAGCAGAGATTTGTTTTAAAGCCTGAGCCTCAGATTGAGTTAAGTGTAGTTAAAAAGTGAAACGCCGACCTGCTGCTGGGGGATTAGAGACCCTGATGACATCATGTTTCACCGAGGGGGGGGGGGGAGGCTTTGACGTTTGTTCTCCTGAAACAATGGAAGCACAGACGACTTTATTTAATCTGAGGGATTATCAGCCCGGCGAATGTCACTGAGTCCCAGAATATTAAATACATCTCTGCCCCCCCCCTCGTTAATGTCAACAGATTTTCACAGACCTCCTTCATATGGGGGGAATTACTCTGGAACATTAACGGCTCCATTAAGGCCTGAAAGTCAGAGCACGGCGTGGGGGCGGGGCTTAGGGACGGAGTGGTGTTAATGGCCGTGTGTTCTGCTGCAGCAGAGGTGAACGGAGGAGACGCTCAACGCCGCAGCATCATCATCCACACGCTCTGACGCTCTGTGACATCACAGCGTTTTCACATGGAGAATGTAAAAAACTGACTGTGAATTCAGGAGGAAATTTCATCATTAAATCCTGTTAAACTCAAGAAAACCCAAATAAAATAACGATTTTAAAACAATAATTTACTGTTTTATTCTTTCAAATGAAGAAAACAGTGTTTGTGTTTTTTTGCAATGCATTATGGGAACATGAAGGTGAGAGCTCGATTATTCCAGACGCTGCTGCTGCAGGAGCTGCTGCTATTTTATTAATCAGCTGCAATCAGGCAGCAACGACATCACCACCACCGCCACCGCCACCGCCACGGCGTCCTTAGGATGACTTTTCCTTCAGTCACACAAACTGATAACAGCTCAGAGAGAGAGAGAGAGAGAGAGAGAGAGAGAGAGAGAGAGAGAGCTGCAGGAATCACACACACACACAGATGTAATAATCACAGTCGTTGCTGCAGTTTTTCTCCTTTGATCAACAGATAAACTTTACACAAACATTAGTCACATTCTTCCACCTCAGACTGAGAAATAAACTGCAGTTCCCTGAGTGTCCACTAGAGGCTGTTTGCACAACAATAACAACCAATAATTCACCTACAACTGACAGGAAAATTGTTCTGGATGCAAAGAAAAACCCACAAATAACTTCAGCTGAAATACAGGACTCTCTGAAAGAATGTGGTCTGGCTGTTTCAAGATGCACAATAAGGAGGCACTTGAGGAAAAATGGGCTGAAGAAAGACATTTCTACACAAATGCCACAAAGTCTCCTGNGAAGGTTCTGGAGTGGCCATCTCAGTCTCCTGACCTCAATATCATTGAGCCACTCTGGGGAGATCTCAAACCTGCAGTTCATGCAAGACAGAGCAAGAATTTACAGGAACTGGAGGCTTTTTGCCAAGAAGAATGGTCAGTTTTACCATCTGAGAAAATAAAGACCCTCATCCACAACCAGCACAAAGACTTCAAGCTGTCACTGATGTTAAAGGGGGAAATACACGCTGTTAAGAACTGGGGGAGGGAAACTTTTCATCAGGCTCATTCTGGAAGTTTCTGTTGTTGATTTAAAAAGAGTAAACACAGTTGTTTGTTAATAAATGTCTTCACCAACCACTAACCATGAGAGACAGGAAAGTTTTTGTGTTTTCATTCATATTCTCTGAAAAAATGAACAGGAAATCCTAAATTCTGCTGAGGTTGGAAACTCATGAGCACAGCTGTATAAAGACCCCCCAAAAAATTTAACAGTTTTAAGGTTTTATGTGCCATAAAATGCAAACATGTCACATCCTATGAAATGAATCATCTTCGTGGCTCTAACGGGTGAATCAGTGATGGAGTCACAGTGATCTTTGTTTCGTCCTGACAGGCATCAGCCCGTGTCTCTGCGGTGGCGGTGGCGTGTTGCTCTGCGGCGCCGCAGCCTGATAATGACGCTGAGAGGAAAAGAGCAGCTCCTTCCTTCCTCCTCACCACAGCAAATAGCCAAGGGCAACAGCCGATAACTAATGTGTGGAATATTGCAATTAGCATGGCAAAGTACTTACAGGGATCAAATTAAAAAATTCATTAAGGCACGCACTTAATTAAGAAGCACTTTTGGGTTTACATGATAAATTATGACACCTATTAAATCTTCAGGAGGAGCTGTAATGGCCTCCTTTGCTCCTGGGGATCGACTGTGTTTCCTTTCAGGTTCAAGGAACTCTCCAAGGACCTCCAGTATTTATTAAAGACTTTTATTAGGAATAATGTTTCCCCGACAGGCAGCCAGAGAGCCGGCAGCAGAAACACTTTCATTACACGTGTGGGGCTCTGCAGCGGCGCCCGGCATCTACACGCCGCTGCACGCCTCAAAAACGCCGCTACACGCCGCTGCATGTCCACGGTAATTGAAACACAAATGGAAAGAGCCGCCAGTTAGATGTTTCATTAGAGTTAAAGAAGTGAATTAAAGACGAGCAGAGAGGAGCAGTAATGGAGGAGACGTTACAGATCTGAGTCTGCAGGGACAGAACAAGAAGCTTCAGTCTGCACGCTCCACGATTTACTGACAGCTACTCTGAGACCAACGTCTGCAGCAGGGGAGACGGAGATAAGAGCACAGGAAGTTAAAACATGAAGAACATGAAGATGAAACATAAGGAAAACAAAACCTGGGTTTGTGCAGAGGGTAAACAGAGATGTATCTATTGGCCCTTTTCCACTGACCCGTCTCAGCTCTACTCTACTCTCCTCTACTCGGTTTGTGTTGTGTTTCCATTAGCGCGGTACTACGCGTCAGACGCCAGTTTTTAGTACCTACTCTACCCTGGTTCTAAGAGAGTAAAGCTGATACTAAAAGGTGACGTGGACGGACTGCCGGTCACTCATTGGTCAGAGAATGTCGTCTCTGCAGCTTCTGACTCTGAACAAATCACTTACAAGAGGCAAAGGAATAAGTCAGCGACGGNTCCCTCCTTCTATCAATGCCCATTGTGCCTGTTTACCAGATTACAGCCCACAGCGCTTTGATGGAATTACGCCTGTTAAAACCAGACTTACTTTTATTTTTCAGGCTCAAGTGGGAACAGAAAACCCGACACCTCAGACTTTAACCCTTTACACTGCACCAAACTCTGATTCAGAGATTAAAACTGAAGACACACAAGGTCAAAACTCATCAGTGACACCTCATTAATGACCCTACCTACTCTACCCTGGTTCTAAGAGAGTAAAGCTGATACTAAAAGGTGACGTGGACGGACTGCCGGTCACTCATTGGTCAGAGAATGTCGTCTCTGCAGCTTCTGACTCTGAACAAATCACTTACAAGAGGCAAAGGAATAAGTCAGCGACGGATTTTTAATGACATTTAAACCTGACGGCACAGAACCAGACTGAATGAAGACAAAATACAGCCCTAAAATGCTCCTTCATGATTCCTAAAGAAGTTAAAAGTCCTTTTTAAAGCAAAAAGAAGTTAACAGCAAAGATAGTTGGCTTTAAAGAGTCTTTTAAATTAAATCAAAGTTGGTCGGTGCAGGAGCGATCTGTCTGCCACGAGAGTCTTTAAGCACCAATCAGTCCATTAATCCACAGGGAACCAAAAAGGAAAACCAGTTCAAAGAAGAATGATTGATCAACAACAAATNTTGTTTACCTCCGTTGTCATGACGACCCACATTGAGCCGCTGTATTACTTTAATGAAATCTTTTTAAAGCTTTTTTTTTTCCTTCAAAGACCACGGTGGCACATATGTTAGTACAAAATGATGTTTGTGTGGCGTTATAGATGAACATGCACGCACTTCTGCGCAGCACTTTAGCGCAGCTGTGTTATAAGATCCACGCCCACCGTGAGTCTGTAGTCGGGCTAGAGGAAAAGAACCAAACCCAGTAGAGACGAGGAGAGTAGAGCTGGAACTGTAGAGTGGAAAAGCACCATAACAGATGAAGTTTAAACTCTTTCTCGTAATCACAGAGCGTCCTCCCTCCTCCCTCTGCTCTGATTGGCTCATGCTTTATGCAGATGATGTGACTGTGAGCGTCTTGATGCTGCAGCAGGATCAGGGTTTGGTTTTGTTAAAGATAAATCTGTTCTTATCCAGCATGAAACAACAAACTAAACTCTTTCCTCCCAAAAGTTTTCCTCCAATGAACAGACCTGGTGTTGGACTTGAATGAATAAACAAACACAACTGCAAAAATGACACAAATAATAATATTTTTCTTTAGTGTCCAAATTTAAAAAAAGGATTTCTGGAGATGGCAACAATCAAACATGTGCTCTCTGACTCTCAGTATGGCTGAAACTGCAGCCAAAAAGGAGATTGTCCTTTCAAAATAAGACAACCACTGTCAAAATAAAAGCATACTCTTCTTTGACCTGTCCCTGATACTACACAGTGATGGTCAGCTCCTCTCAGAAAAACTGGAAAACACTGGGAAACACGGGGAATGATGGAGGGATCGTTGATGGATGTTTATCTGAGTCTCACCAGCGTCTGTGGAGCTGATTTTAACTTTAACTGTTGGAAAGAAATTGATCTAAAGTTCATTTCTGTCTCTGTGCAGTGAAGAAGCTTCATTTTCTCTCATCCCTCTTTTGTTTTTTGTTCCTGATCTGTTTTATTTTCTTAAATGATTATTGTCTCTGTGTTTTTTGTGAGCGATGTGAGTGAATAGATGAGTTTGTGTTGGAGACGTTGAACCATCTGGAGCAACATTAAAACTCTGACACTTTCTTGTTTTGAGTCACGTCTCTTCATCCGTCAGAATCTTTGTTTTTCCTTCAACATCTGGACTCCAACTTATCAGGGAACAAGTTTCCTGAACAAATGAACCGGAGACGGAGACGAGGACGAATCGTCGGCGCTGCTTTGACCAAACGCTCTGAGCGTTTTTGTCTCGTTTAATCCAAGTCGCTGTTTTTCTAAGTGAAGCTGAGGTTGTGGACGCACAGCTGATGGCGTCTCTCTGTGCGTGGAGGGAAACCCCGCGGCCTTAACCGCCTCATCACCACCCCGAGCATGAACACGCTCAGCGGCGGTCGTGGGCGCGTGGTCGTGTGGCGGCGAACGTGCCCTGTTACAGAGCGTGAGGCGGTGGGTTAAACGCCATCAGGACGTCAGATCAGAGCGGCGCCTGTGGAGGATTTAACGCCTTCATTTCAGTCATAACTGACTTCCTGTTCCACCTGCTGAGGCGGGTACTACACCGCAGGAAGTGACACGTCATCCTCATCCCTCTGTGGATGTCAATATCATTTTGATATTCATACATATATATATATTCAGGGGTGGAAGTAATTAATTACAAATACTCAAATCAAGTAGTTGTTCTTTTTTTTGTTTGTTTTTTTTGGTGGTGGGGGGGGTTACTTGTATTTCTATGAGTTGATTTTTAGGTTTGTACTTTTATTTGTTCTAAAGCAATCACTATACCATGTAACCTACCTCGTTACTTCTGAAATCATAATTGAGTACTAAGTACAGTTTTGATTAATTTCCAGACCTTTTATCTGCATTGTTGTAGCCAATAAGGTGATTTGATAAAAATAAAAAAACAAGCCAAGAAAAACCAGGACATATGGACGAAAAACAAAAAAAGGATGTTAATGATTGATCTTTAATTAATTTTGCGTTATGTTTTCACTGCTTATATCTATTCTGAAAATATAAACATATATCTGTCTGTCCAGGGGGGAATGATGAACATAAACACATGAATGAGGCAAATCCTCCGCTCGCTCCTAAAGACGTTTATCTGTGCGGCGTCTACGTGTCTATGGTTAAACCTCTAAACCTCCACGGCCTCATGGCGCTCAGGTCGTCTGGGTAATTTCTCTATTAGAGGGTCGTTTATTGGCTAACAGGCCTGTCACTCACTCCTACAGGAACCAATCACCTTAACCTTCACAGGAAGCAGCTGTAGCCATTTAGATCATCGGTGAGATCAGTTTATGAAGCTGAGTCTTCATTCATTCATGTGGTTCCTGGATTTTGGGGTGAATTCCACTTCCTGTCTTAACCCTCAGTCTCTAAATGCTCCTGAAGTGTAAGTTTGTCCTGATTCTCATAAAGTTAAGGTTGAGGGTTAAGTTTGAGGCTGTTTCTCCCTCAATACTGAGATTTTCAGACACCACCCTTGGGACTAAGGGACACCCAGAATGCATTGCGTATTTTCGGTAAATAAACATGGCCAAAGAGGCAGAGAAGGCGAGCTACAAATATAGTATTTTCTTTGTTAATGGAGATATAAATATTAGGAAAACCATTGTATTATCTTAGTTTAGACCCATTTTATGGATTATTTACCTCGTTGTTGCAGAACATTTATTTTTATTTTACCATCTTTTGTCAATAGCGTCCGGTGCGGACAAACCATGTTCCTATCGTTTAAGTTAGTTAACGTTACAAAATGGTCATTTTTCTCCGTGGTAATGTAATTGTTTTATCAAGATAACAGCCTATATAACAGCTTGTGCTGATAATGGTATAAGATGACCGGGCTAATGTCATCTCCTGTAGCTGCAGAGTTATGTAACGATAGTTAAAGCTGGTGTTTACCTTTCAATAAACTATGGTTTGCTGTGACAGCTGAATATGTCCGTGGTTGTGTTATTTATACAGATATTTTTTGATAACGCTAACCGAAGGAATAACTGACAGACAGTCCACAACAATTTCACTTGCATTTAAGGGGTGTCCCATTTCTGAGTCACAAGATAGACCTTAACACTTGGTTTTGAGGGCGACTAAGATTGAGGGTTAAGAAAGGAACTGGAACTGGGCCTTTATTCATTCATTCATGTGGTCCTGGTCTTTGTTCCTGGTCTTTGGTCCTGGTCTTTGTTCCTGGTCTTTGGTCCTGGTCTTTGGTCTGGTTCTTCCTCCTCAGACAGCCTCAGTCTTTAGTCTTGATGCGTTTCCTTGGCTCCGCCTCCTCTGACCTCGTGGTTATTTCCTGTGTGTCTCTGTTTCCTCCATCTTTTTTCTCCTCTGGGTCCATAACTGACAGAGCGTGAGGGAAAATGGCGGCTGCTCGTGTCACGGCGTGCAGATCTGCCGTTAATTCGACGCCTTGAAGCGAAGCCCGGCTCACTTCTGTTCTCTGATTTCAAACAAGTGTCCCGAGCAGCGTGCGTGGTGGCGTGTGTGAGCGGCGTGCACGGTGGTGGCGGCGGCGGCGGCGTGTGCCATGACTGAGTTATTATCTGTGTACTTCATAATGTTTCTGACAATATGTTCGCCTGTGTGCGGCCCCCCCGCCGGGAACAGATGGGGCCTTTTACTTTCTTTTCCACATCAACCAGGACGACTTCTTTGTGCCAACGCCACCTGCCGCTCCCGCCGCTCCTGCCGCTCGCTCCTAATTATTTATGTTGCTAACACACAGCAGGACCTGTTATCAGTTGGACGGCGTCTTAATAAAGGACGGCACGTCAACATATTGACACCGTGTTCGAGGGGGAAGCGTATCAGGAGGCGGGCGGCGGCGGCGGAGCGGAGCAGGCCATGTGCCAACACCTCCTGATCTGACCTCCTTTTGTTCCCGCGCCTCCTCTCAGCCAAACATCTGAGGAAACATGCGAGGATAATTAGCTCAGGCCCATTAAAAAGTCAAATACACAGAATACATTATCATTGAGGCCGCCATCGCCATCGCCACCGCCACCGCCACCGCCACGCTGACGGGCGCCGCCGCCGTGACAGAGAAGGACGACGAGTCCGAGAGCGAAAGGAAGAGACCTCAGAGCGAGGGAGATGTGTGTGTGCAGGTGTGATCACACCTGCTCATGTTTCTGTTCACACACACACACACACACACACACACACACACACACACACACACACACACACACGGATTCTCCAGGTCACCAACACTTCAGACTTTTGTTATTGAGCACTTTTCATACATGAGATGATCGAACAAAGTGCTGAACAAACTAAAAATAATTTTAAAAATAAAGAGTTAAGGAAGGTGTGTGTGTGTGTGTGTGTGTGTGTGTGTGTGTGTGTGAAGGTAGAATGAGGTGTTAAAACTCAAGACAAAAGAATAAAACAACCAGTTTAACAGAAAAATTAAGAAAATAAAATACTAATAGAAGAGGCTGAAAATAAATAAATAAGAAAATAAAAAGGAAGTAAACACTGATGATTTTATATATATATGTACACACACACACACAAACTGCCAAAAAATAAAAAATAAAGGGAAAACTCCAAGTATATCGCACTTGTGTAAAATTAATTTGTCCATTAACTTTAATTTTCATGAATCATTTTATGTTATTTTGTTCTTAACAAACTCTATTATTATATTTTGAAAAAAAAAAAAATTCAGAATATTTTGTTCTCAGATCTCAGATGTTTTCTTGAGTGGTGTTTATATAAATCAGCTTATTAAAGCAGTGAAAATAACGTTCCCAGATTAACTTCAGTTTCTAAATTCACTCTAAACTGGCTTCAGCTGGTTAAAACGTCCGTTAGCTCGATGCTATCATTGAATGGGAAACGCCATTGACGGGCTAAGGAAGTTAGCATCGCTGTTATTATGAACAGATTTAAAAACTTCACAAACACAACAAACACTTTTCACTCCGATACTCACAGGACTGTGCTTCCTAACCCCAAGAAAGTGACGATAAAGTGATGATAAAGTGATGATAAAATGATGATAAATGTGTAAATAAAGTGTTTACAGCTGCTGCTGCTGGCTCAAAGCTACGGAAGCCCTGAAGGGCCAAAACACACAAACTCAAAGTCAAACCAAACAAAAACAATGTGACAGAGGCAGCACAGTATAAATATAAAATAGATAAATAACATGACTTTAAATAGATCAGGATCTAAACTGAATGAATAAGTAAAACTCACCTGAAAGCTGAGACTGAAGATTTTTAACTTTGCTTTTAAAAACATTTACCTGAGTTTCTCCAAAGATCTGAAACTTGTGACCAGAGATTTTACAGGAAGCTGAAGCTTTGACGTTGATTCTCCTTAAAACAGAAACTATCTCAGTTTTTACTGCTCTGCATCGTTTCACACTAAAATAATTTCATAAAACATTTTCTTTAACTTCTGTAAACACAGAAACAGAAGCTGCTCATTTTATTCAACACCTGTTCACTCAGAAACAACAGGTGAGAAAAACATTTATTCCCTGGTTAGAAAACACAACACAGCACAACAGCAGGGGCGTTTTTAAGGGGGGGGGGGTGTCCAGGCCCACCCTAAAAACATCTTTCTTTTTCTTTCTTAACCCTCTGATGCATGAATTATGAAAGTCAGTGCTTTTACATTTTTCCCTTGAGTGATTTTTTATTTGTCTTAAAGCATGAAACAAAGTTTCCATTTTTTTCTTCAAATATTTGTAACTGAACGTTCAACTTAAAACAGCATAAACTTGATGTAAATATGTAATGTAAAAATATGTAATTTCATGAATTACCTTTTTGTCAGTGCTTTGCGAAACAGACACAGACTAATATGAATTTCCATATTATATATTATATATTATGAATATTTTGTAGTGACCACTATGCACCACAGAGTTAAATCTTTTAAAATATTAGTATGACAATGTTTAATAAGAATCACTTAAAGCAAAAATAAATACATAAATAAATTGGTAAAATTGCCCCCTTGGATTAATTTGATCATTTTGAGTTTACTTAGAACAATTTTTGGTCTTTTTTGGAGTTATTTTTATCTATTTGAATCATTTCAGTACTTATTTCAAAGCTTATTTATAAATTATTTATCATTCATTCATGAATAAGATCCATTTAACTTCTGATCAAAAATCTGTTTGGTATCATCTGTAACTTTTTCTTTAACTCAATGTTTTGGCCAAATTTTTTCTGTTAGAGACATAAAAACATCCTCGTGGGATGTTCACAGTGTCGTCTTTTTTTAAATAATTCTTACAGTTTTGTCACAGCTACAGGAGATTCAGAGTCATGTTTTCACCATAAATCCTTCTGCAGATCAACACAAAAACCAAAGTGACGCTGTCGCTTAAAAACCCGTCACCATGGAAACCACACAGCTGTTTATACCAACCAATCAAAACATTTACAGCAAACACTTTTCAGCTGTTTAACTGCTTTTAACAGTTTTATTGCAAGAACATTTCTCTTGTTCAGTGAAGTATCGACGTGTTTTCAGAGCAGAGTGCATCATGGGAATAAGTCACTTTTTATCAGGAACCTTTAAATACAGAACATTTGCTGTTAAACACAGACTTTAATCCCTGTGAACAGTTCAGAGTAATTACACTGAACAATTACACTTCCTGTTGGAAACGATACAGAATAATTACACTTTCAGGTTAAAGCGGCGCAGAGTAATTACTCTTTCTCTTTAAAACAGTCAGATTAACTCCTCTCTCTGTTTGGAATAATACAGATTAATGACTTTGTCTGCCGCTGGGTTCAGAAATATGTCATTGATGAGGCCGGTGCATTATAATAATCACAGATTCCTGCGTCTTTAAAGCTCCCCCTCCACCGCCACGACACAAAGCCTTATGGGTATTACGCTGAGAGTCATTGTAGCACTCCCATTAGAGCGGGCGCTTTAAAAGGGTTACAAAAGCTTTATCTGCCCAGTTAAGAACAAATATATATGAGCCCCCCAGGATCCTCCAGAGTGCAGCTCAGACAATGCCCCCCCCCCCTGCATAAATCCATAATAGCCTTTAGGATNGTAGTCGTCTCTGCTCCGTTTCCTCTTCTCGCTCATTCGCTCGGGCATCGTGGGGTTAAATCTGTGTGTGTTCACGCTGTTTACTGATGACAGCGGCGTCTTCAGCGGCGTCTTCGTCCTCCTCTTTCTCAGCGAACAGGTGCAAACAGGTGCAAACAGGTGAGCTGTTGTCTCTGCAGGTGTTTCCCTGAGTGTGAGCGCGAGGAGGCGACAGGTTGTGTTTGGGAAACTGTCAGCGAGAGCATATGTTCCTGAGAGAGGCTGAAAGGAGCTGTGCAGCTGCTGCTGACACACACACACACACACACACACACACACACACACACACACACACACACACCTGAGCGTGCAGGTGAGCAGCTCTGACTCAAACTCTGCAGGTTGGGATCAAACTACCTGCAATGTCACGGGGAGGAGTTCATTATGTGGCTGAGAGCGGCGCCGTGATTTACGGCCGCTCTTCGCTCTCTTCCTTTGAATTATAAAGTCTTGCAATTAACAGATTGAGAGGACGTTTAAGCGGCGTGGAGTCTGTGCGGGGAATGCTAATGAGCGGCGGCGGCGAGCGAGTCCCCGAGGACGATGATAACTCAGAAAGTTGGAGTGGTGATGACTTCTTTGAGTCCACAGAGTTGGGGATTATTACGGCGCCATAATTAGTATGCAAATGTATTTCTTTATGACGGCTCTTCATTACATCTCATCTCTCTATTTATCCTTCAAGAAAGAGAAAGATTCAATTTACTTTGTCTCCTGTTTGAGCNTTCTGCTGTAGCCAATGGCAGGTCCACTTGTCCTTGTGTTTTGGATCATTGTCATGTGTGAACGTCCAAGTACGTCTCATGTGCAGCTTCTGGGCTGATGAGTGTAAATTTTCCTCCAGTATTTTCTGATAACATGCTGCATTCATCCTTCATTCATCAGTTTGGACCAAGTTTCCTGAGCCTTTGTAGCTCACACATCCCCAAAACATCAGTGATCCACCTCCGTGTTTCACAGTAGGAATGGTGGACCTTTCATCATAGGCCTTGTTGACTCCTCTCCAAATGGAACAATGTTTATGGTTGTGGACAAAAAGTTCACTTTTGCTCTCATCACTCCAAATGACTTTGTTCCAGAAGTTTTGAGGCTTGTCTCTGTGCTGTTTGGCGTATTGTAAGCAGGAAACTTTGTGGCATTTGTGTAGAAATGTCTTTCTTCAGCCCATTTTTCCTCAAGTGCCTCCTTATTGTGCATCTTGAAACCTTTTGTCTCTCCAGGTTGTTTCGTCATTTTCTTGCCATTTTTGTTGACTTTGGCCCATTTTTGATGCTTTTCACTTCTTTTTGCCACTTGTGGATCATTTGTTGTTACCGTCTGACTATTTTCCAACTTTTGTCTTGTTTTTTTGTTGACTTAAACCTTTTTTTAACCATATTACTCTGTTTTTTTGTCATTTTTTTCCCACCATTTTATCTACTTTCTGAATTTTTTCCAAGTTTTTCCCAAATTTTCTTGCCATTTTTTGTTGCTTTTTGGCCATTTTGGTCACTGTCCACCTATTTTTTACCACTTTTGACTCGTTTTTGCTGCTGTCTGAGTGTTTTCCAGGTTTTGGCCCAATTTTCTTGCTAATTTTGCTGCTAATTTTGTTGCTTTTGCCAACTTAAACTAAGTTTTATTCCTACTCTTTGCTGTTTTTGTCTCATTTCTCCACTTGTATAGTTTCTTTTGTAAAGGTAGTTTTTAACAGTTTGTCTCTTTGGTTGAGTAACACATCTTGAAACAGCCAGACCACATTCTTTCAGAGAGTCCTGTATTTCAGCTGAAGTTATTTGTGGGTTTTTCTTTGCATCCAGAACAATTTTCCTGTCAGTTGTAGCTGAAATGTTTGTTGGTCTACCTGACCGTGGTTTGGTTTCAACAGAATCCCTCATTTTCCACTTCTTCATTAGAGTTTGAACTCTGCTTATTGGCATCCTCAGTTCCTTGGATATCTTTTTATATCCCTTTCCTCTTTTATACAGTTGGATTCACTTTTCCTGCAGAAACTTTGACAATTCTTTTTCTTTCCTCATGACTCAGAATCCAGAAATGTCAGTGCAGCACTGGAGGAAAGATGTAAGTGTCTGTCAGGAGCTCAGAAACTCACTGAGCTTTTATGAAGTTTCTGTTGTTGATTTAAAAGAGTAAACACAGTTGTTTGTTAATAAATATCTTCACCAACCACTAACCATGAGAGACAGAAAAGTTTTTGTGTTTTTATTCATATTCTCTCTCATAAATTCTTCTGCGTTATATAAACGTATAAACTGTAGTTGGTTGTTTAGAAACCAGCGTCTCAGTGAAGGAGGAGCTGTTGTTGTCTCTGCTGAGTTACTGTTGGAGGAGGAGGAGGTGATTAAAGTGCTCCTTTCCTCTGCGCTCCCTCCACAGCTTTATTTCTTTAACCTGCGCTGACGGATCAGAGCATTAGGAGCGCACTGAGCGCGCTCAGACGCTGTCCGATCACCTGTGCCGCCGTCTGTCGGCG